>CAUYPK010082412.1:0-29207 GCA_963574355.1 Loris lydekkerianus
TGGGTTTGGGGTTGGAATGTTCTTCCTTTTCCAGTTGCTTGAGATGTCCCATTAAGTTGTTAACTTCCTCTCTTTCTGTTCTCTTGAGGAAGGCTTGCAGTGCTATAAATTTCCCTCTTAGGACTGCCTTTGCAGTGTCCCAGAGGTTCTGATAGTTCGTGTCTTCATTTTCATTTTGTTCCAGAAAATTGGCAATTTCTTTCTTAATCTCATCTCTGACCCAGCTATCATTCAACATAAGGTTATTTAACTTCCATGTTTTTGTATGAGTTTGCGGATTCCTGTTGTTACTCAAGTTTTATTCCATGGTGGCTCGAGAAGATGCATGGAATAATTTCTATTCCTTTAAATTTACTGAGGTTAGACTTGTGACCTAAGATTTGATCAATTTTGAAGTAAGTTCTGTGGGCTGATGAGAAGTATGTGTATTCAGTTTTGTTGGGATGAAATGTTCTGTAGATATCTGCTAAATCCAAGTGCTGGATGGTTAGGTTTAAATCTAAAATTTCTTTGCTCAGCTTCTTGTTGGAGGATCGATCCAATACTGCCAAAAGAGTTTTGAAATCTCCAACTATTATGGAGCTGGAGGATATCAAGTTGCTCATGTGTGTTAGAGCTTGTCTTATAAATTGAGGTGCATTTTGGCTGGGTGCATAGATATTAATGATTGAAATCTCATCATATTGAGTATTACCCTTGACAAATATGAAGTGACCATTCTTGTCCTTTACTTTTGTTGGTTTAAAGCGTATTGTATCTGCAAATAAAATTGCAACACCTGGCTTTTTCTGATTACCATTTGCCTGGAATATGGATGGCCATCCTTTCACCCTGAGTCTGTATTTGTCTTTTAAGTTAAGATGTGACTCTTGTATGCAGCAAATATCTGGCCTGAGTTTTTGTATCCAGTCAGCTAACCTATGCCTCTTTAGAGGACAGTTTAAGCCATTCACATTAATAGAGAATATTGATAAGTCTGGTGAAGTTTTGGGTATCGAGTTTTTCAAAAGTCCAGTGAACATTTTTAATCCTTTTGCCACTGTGGAAGTTGGAGTTTGAGCAAAAGTTTGTGAGCGAGTTCATTTTTGTGGTAGAGGATTGGACTGGTCATTATGGAGGATAGGTCTGAGAATATTCTAAAGATCTGGTTTGGTTATGGCAAATTTCTTCAATGTGTGAATGTCATTAAATTATTTAATTTCTCCATCATAAATAAAACTCAGTTTAGCCAGATAACCTAGGGGAATATTTTTTAATGAACTTTACAATGACTACTAAAGAATTTATTGAGAACACTGGAATATGTGTCTTTCAAGAGAACTATGTATACTTATATAGAGCAAACTACAAAGGAAACACAATGGGCTGAAGTAGTAGTTTCTTATTCTTTCTTACTAAGAAACTGATGATAACGCCTCCTTTGGCAGGATGGCTAAGGACCTACTTTTTAGCTGCTGGGAATCCTTGGACTATTTCCCACTGTTCATGTTGCATGTGCTGTAGTAGGTTCATTTGAGGGACCTTATATCAAACATGAATAGTTTAAGGTTTTGATTACTAACTTTGTTCTTTGTCTTAACTCTGTTTTCACTTTCCAGACATCAGGGATCTTTTGAACCAGAATTTGTGCTCTAAGGATGGCAGAGGTTTGAAAGCACTTTTATGAGCCAGGAGTAGAAATGGGAAATAGAGCTCACGTGAGCACAGCGAGGTGAAAATTCCCGTGAACCACATTTTCGGCTCTCCAGGCTCCGTGGCTTAGGACTTTGCTCTCAGTTTCCTCTTTCCAATTGTGCTGGGTGTGATGGCATCTCACGGGAAACACCAGGAGAGGGTCTGATGCTCCATGAGCTCAGGAAGGGCTAGTTGAATCTGAGCCTTGCCATTTCTTCCGCAGAGCTCTGGGAAAACACAGTGTCCAGGGCTCCATACAGGTACTTGACATATGCACATGAAAGGGGCGCAAACTTGGGGCCTGGCAGGGGCTATGCTGCGAATGCAACAGATGTATTCTGGTAGGTGGCTGACCCTTCTAACCTACCCAACTTATCCAACGGCCAGTTTAAGAAAATGGAGGGACAAAAATTGGAATATATTTCAAAGAAATGGTAAGATTGTAATGAAAAACCAATTAAAGCAGACAGATGGCTGGCACACACTTCTAACTTTCTTAAGAATATTTAGTGGAGTTATTTTCGTAGCATATGAAGGCAATGCCTGACAGCAGGTGTTAGTCACCATCATTTAAAGTGTGTCATATAGAGCCTTAGGTAGGGAAGCAGGGATACTGACATTTTATTTTGTCATTTTTTCTATTAAGATGTCAAACATACTTTTTAAACAGCATTTTTAATGATTTCAAAGGACAATTTATCAGCTCTCATCTTAGATCTGCTGATACATTCACTCCAAATAAGTGTATCTTTTTCCACATCTTTATAAACCAAGTGTTTCAAGGAGAGAATATTGGGCATGTTATTCTTTTCAGATTAGAATATTTTAGTGAAATATGGATCTTGTTTGCTATTTACTACAAGGAACAAAATTGGGGTTAAATTGCCTAATTGTAAATCAGAGCTCCAGGGAGCTACTCCCAGCTGTGTGACTGAAATAGCAGTAAGAGCCAGATAAAGTCATTGTAGAATTCTTGAAACATTGTTTTCCCATCAGAAAAAGGAATTCTTAGGGAAAAAAGAGTTTAAACAGTGAAGAAGAAAAGAGTATTCTATGGAACAAAATGCTGGAAGAACTCTGCTAAATTCTGACCGTCTACCATTTTACCACTTAATTATATAATTCTTCGTTTTCAAGTACTGCATTGAAAACCTGCATGCTGAAAGAAAGTTTATTTAAAGAATAAAGAAATTAATGGAATGATAAGTAGGAAATGGAAGTGAGAAAGCAGAAAATAATGTAATTGGAGGAGTTGCAAGGGAGGGTTGAATTCCCCCCAAATTCAAACACTTAACAAGTACGAAATATCCAAGAGAACAGATGGATTGAACTTGCCTAGGGAAAAAGGACAAGATCAAAAGAGTTAATTCAGAAACAAAATATCTCAAGGGTTAGACTTCCTAGATAAATTGCCGAGTACCTACTGAAGATTCCTAGCACTGGAGACCTGCTTACCAAGAGAATTGGATGATGCAGTTGGGTAGGAGTTTAAAGAATAGAAAGCTGTTTTGAAATAAATATCTAGAAAGAAATATAGGACTCTGGTTGGCTTAATTGTTGCTAACAACATTAAACAATTTAGTTTGTAACAATTGCTGAGAAATGAAATTATTGCTAGAAAATATAATTTCTTATTTAAGGAAATACAGAAAATTTCTCAGTTAGACACTGGTGGAAAATAATAGGCAGCAAACTTTTTTGAATTATATACTTAAATTCAAAACCATATATTTCCTATAAAATATGGGCAGTAATTTTTTGTTTTTTTGAGTCAGAGTCTCACTGTTTTACCCTATCATCTGGGGATAGAGTGTAGTGGAATCATCATAGCTCACAGGGGTCCAAATTTCCCTTTTTATAAGGACACTATTAGATTAAGGCCCACCTTAATGATTTCATCTCAAGTTGGTCATCTGTTAAAGACCCTATTTCTAAATAAGGTCCCATTCATGGGTACTGGAGGTTAACATCAACATTTTTTCATAGACACAATTTAACGCAGAACAGTGTCCCTTTTAAAGATAAGACAAGTGGAACACAGAGAAGTCAGCTAAATTGCCTGCTGTCATCAAGAAAGTAAGTGGTGATGGCAGAGCCTGTATTCCTAACCACTGTGCACAATCGCCTCTCTCAAAGGCAGCTGGGCTGCAGAAATTCTAACACAACAAAATGAGGGGTAGGACTGTATGAGATTGAAGGCTTGTCACCTCGTGGTCTGAAGCAGCTTGGGCATGGTCTAAGCTTTATAGAATGGCTTAAAAAATTTTTTTCACTAGCACTATCTGCAGATATGTTTGAGCAGATTGGTTAATTGGTACTGAAGAAGAACATTATAATTTCTTTTGCTGAATAACCCACTTTTTAGCTTGAAACTTCAGGTTAAGACAGACATTAAAAAAATTGTTTTTTCCTATTGGTTTTCTTATTGAAATATACTTTAATATTTTAAAATGAGCATGTCCAAGTGTATATATTTATGCATATTGACAAATGCATGCACCTGTGTTACTATGAGATCAATGGTCTTTCACATTATTTTCCATCTTTAACGAGCAGTAAAAGTCCCTGATTAAAGAGAATTTTGAGCCCTTGTCTGATTGTATTATTTAACAGAAGTGATGAGATGAAGTGGTGTCTAGACCAGGCCTTATGTATTTTGGTTTGTTTTTATTATCTAAAGTTGTTTTCCTGTGTTTCTTCTGTATTTTCTTAATTTAAGTTCATCAATGATTTACTTTTTTTTTTTTTTTAGAGACAGAGTCTCACTTTATCACCCTTGGTAGAGTGCTATGACATCACAGCTCACAGCAACCTCCAACTCCTGGGTTTAGGCAATTCTCTTGCCTCAGTCTCCCCAGTAGTTGGAACTACAGATGCCTGCCACAATGCCTGGCTATTTTTTTTGTTGCAGTTTGGCTGGGGCTGGGTTTGAACCCTCCACATCAGTATACGGGGCCGGTGCCCTGCTCACTTCTTTTTATTGGAGATTTTCCTTTAATCAGAGATGTTTCCTTAGGTGTCTGCCTTGGTGTGTTGAATCCATAACCTCATAAGAGAGTCTGAAGGCTTATCATGGCTGATTTCTTATTTCCTACCATTGATATAAATGCAACAGGATTTAGAAAGCTAGATAGATGCACGCAATATCTGATGGCGACGGCTTGTGCGTAGAGTAATACCATGACACCTGCTGTCTGCCACCCTGCAGCCATCCATCCTGCTTACTTCTGTCCCTACTCTGTACAGAAGGAGAGAAGATGTAGAGCTAGTCCCAACATCACCTTCCTTACCTCTGAGGTCACTTTGATATGGTCCCCAAGAGATGTGGTATCAATGCTGGTAGCTGAAGTGAGAAGCAAATTTAGTCCCTTTGATTTTCTTCATCTTCCTGTGTGTTCCTACAAGAATGGCTTAAAAGTTGTTTTGCACTAATACTATCAGAAGATATGTTTGTTTGAATTCCAGAAAGTGGTGAGGGAGAGACACATTCAAGATCACATAGAAAACCTCTGGGAAGAAAGTTTAGCTAACCGACTCTTCAGGTTGTTTCCAACTACATGATTCTAGAATTCGTTTTCCAAATAAAGAAGTTGAGGCCCCAAGAGGTTAAGTGACTTGAATAGTAACATACCAGCTGTTAGTGCAGAAGAAGGCTGTATGACTAATGCAGACTTTGGCACACTGTCAAATCCATTAGTCCCCCTGTCTGTCCTAAGCGAGAACCTGTTCTCCTGCTTTGTTTTTAGATTTTTGTTTCTTACTCAGACTCAAGGATATTTCAAGCCCTTCTTAAAGGACTCATTTAATAACTGAGGGTCAATACGTCTCTGTAAAAGGTGGTGGTGAGTGTGAATACGAAGCATACTGATGCCTCTTACCCTGTTGGGACCACTGCCATCCCAGTGAGAAGGGCTCACTAGATGAACTCATCAAGACCCACATCTACACACATCACTGCCTGATGCACTTCATAATATAAATGTAAGAAACAACTTTCTGACTGACAATTTGGCTGTTCTAAGTATTCACTTGGGAATAAGAAAAAAAACAATATTTAATTAAAAGTTCCTATTTGTTTTGGATACCAAGCCAAGCTCTGTGGTATCTCAGATTTTATCTGTGATTGCTCCTTCAATCACAGATACACACTGTGTGGAGGTTGCAGTACTTTGTATTGCAGGGGAGGTATTAATTAGACAGGCTAATTCCCCTCCCCTTTCCTGCTTCTTCCCTGGGATACTGGTGGAATATATGAGCTAGCAGCATGGAGCTCTGAATTGACACATGCATAATCACAGTGTTCAGACAGTTCCCTGGCTTAACCCCTCCAATCAGAATTTATATTTGCCCAAAGAAAACAATACCTTGTAGTAAGTTAAAGTCTTATGGAAATCTTGGATGCATTATGAAATCAACAGCACGGGCTATAACTAAGAAGCAATGCAATTGCCAAGGGCCATTCCCAAGGTCAAAGACCCTTTTCTGGTTCAGACCTTTTCTTTCTTCCTACAGCACCTAATGTAAAGCACTTCTGAGTTTCTCTTAGTCCATCTGTAAGAATACTGGCTGACTGACTTACCTTCTTGGCCAGAAGCCCTGATCTATCCAACAGGAGAAGGAATAAGTCCCCTCTCACTTTCCCTGCCCAACTATAAGGAGATTTTGGTTCATCTGCTGCTACTGAATGATAAAAAAAAATGAAAACACATGTAAGCAATTTCTGATCTTTGTCTTCTAAGTATGTGTGAATATATAGTAACCAGTAATGATTCATGTTAACAGAGGTATAAAAACTGACACATTTTCTGTGACTTATGAACAATATTGATGCAGTTAACAAACCCAATTTTATAGAGATTATGGTGATATTGCTTCCATCCTGACAAAGTCAGAGAAATGGGTTCACATTGGGGCAAGTAGTATGCAAATGCAAGAATGTCAATGGATGTGTTCCCCCCATCCATTGTGTTTATGGGACCTCATCAACATTGAGTGATTTATGATTCCACAGAAAATTCTTTCTTTATTAAAGAAGTTTTTCTTATCTTTTTTTTTTAAAAAAAAAAAAAACAAAGGCTTTATGTTTAAATTGTAAATTTAAAATGTATCTAAGTATATAAAAGAAAATATGAAAATCACTCTCATTATCATCTCTTTTCTCATTGCCTGGGAGTAATAACTGTTTACAGTTTGTGTATGCATGCAAATATTTTTTCATATGTGTTTATAAAATATGAAGATCTGTCTATTACTTTGCAGCTCATTTTTGTCACTTAGCAGTACAAGTTGTGGTAATATAAAATATGTAAATCAAATTCATGCCTTTTAATTGACATACACTTTTCCTTCCGCTTAAAAGATTTTTAATGCATCCCTCCAATTACTTTCTTATTGCCAACAATGCTACAATAAATATTCTTGTAGCTCTATAATAAATATTCTTGAAGCACTATTTGCAATAAGAAAAGAATTGTTACAACTCTTCTTAGAGAAGGTAAGCAGGCTTTAATATAAATTCCTAGAGGAAGAATGCTTTTCAAATGGTAATTTCATAAACCAGTTCTTTTTTCTATTTTTTCCTTTTTTAATTTTTTTCCAAAGTCTCAAAAAATAGACAACTAATATTTATAAATGAAAATAGAAGATAATTTCAAAAAACAAATCATGCCAAATCCTATAGACAATAGAAAAAGAAGAAATGCTTCAAATTCATTCTACTTCATCTGGATATACTTGATAATAAAATTGGAAAAAATATATTGTTATAAAGGGAAATTATAAACATATTTCACTTATAAATGAGGATGCAATATCCTAAACAATATATTAACAAGTTGAATTAAAAATTATTGTTCAAATAATGTACTTTGGTCAAAATTAAATCTAATTTATGTGAAAATTAGACACTATTTTCTTTTTTTTTCTTTTCCTTTCCCCCACTCTCTCTCTCCTTCTCTATCTCCATGCACTCCCCTTCCCTCACCCCTCACTGTGTTATTGTCATTAATTGTCCTCATATTAAAGTTGAATACATAGGATTCATGCTTCTCCATTCTTGTGATGCTTCACTAAGAATAATGTGTTCCACCTCCATCTAGGTTAATGCAAATGCTGAAAGATCTCCATTTTTTAAATGGCTTAATAGTATTCCATGGTATACATATACCACAATGCCATGGAATCCATTGCTTGCCAATCCATTCCTGGGTTGAGGGGCATTTAGGCTATTTCCACATTTTAGTGATTGTAAATTGAGCTGAGATAAACAGTCTAGTACAAGTGTCTTTATAATAAAAAGGGTTTTTTCTTCTGGATAGATGCCCAGTAATGGGATTGCAGGATCAAACGGGAGGTCTAGGTTGAGTTCTTTGAGGTTTCTCCATTCTTCCTTCCAAAAAGGGAAGGTTTTTGTACTAGTTTGCACTAGTTTTTGTACTAGTTTGCAGTCCCACCAGCAGTGTAAAGTGTTCCTTTTTCTCCATATCTGCCCCAGCATTTGCAGTTTTGAGATCTTATGACATGGGCCATTCTCTCTGGGGTTAGATGATATCTCAGGGTAGTTTTAATTTGTATTTCTCTAATAATTAGGGATGATGAGCATTTCTTCTTATGTTTGCTAGCCATTCGTCTGTCTTCTTTAGAGAAGGTTCTGTCATTCTCTCTTCCCTTTTCAATACCTGAAGACAGTCATTTATTATTATTCATAAGATGACATATTGGTTTAGTGGTTTTTCTCATTTGGGTTCAGTCGATTGAGTCATGTGCTTGCTGTAAACTTTGGGTTGCCTGGTATTAATGCTGAGATTGCTGGGCTGCCCTGTATGTCTATGGGTTGACTAACTGTCAGCTGGTAGAAAGCTTCTGCATTTCATCCTAGAAGCCCAACTTGGGGATGGTCTCATGCTGAGACAGAGGTCATTGAGAGAAAGGGGGAAAATGTAAGCATTTCTTCAAGGCTCTTATGTTAAGTTTTCTACTCTTTCACTAGCCAAAGCAAGCTATGTGTCCTGAATATGTGTGGGAGAGTATTAACGTAAGTGTGAAAAACTAGGATCATTTGTGTGATCTATTTTCATACATATTTTATTTTTTAATTTTCTTTTAAGATCTTTTATTTTATTTTATTTATTTATTTTATTAAATCATAGCTGTGTACATTAATGCAGTCATGGGATACAATGTGCTGGTTTTATATACAATTTGAAATATTTTCATCAAACTGGTTAACATAGCCTTGATGGCATTTTCTTAGGTATTGTGTTAAGACATTTATATTCTACATTTAGTAAAGGTATATATCCAGAAGAACAAAAATCACACTTTAACAAAGATATTTGTACCGGAATGTTTATTGCAGCCCTATTCATAATTGCTAAGTCATGGAAAAAGCCCAAGTGCCTATCGATCCACAAATGGATTAATAAATTGTGGTATATGTACACCATGGAATATTATGTAGCCCTCAAGAAAGATGGAGACTTTACCTCTTTCATTTGTTTACATGGATGGAGCTGGAGCATATTCTTCTTAGCAAAGTATCTCAAGAATGGAAGAAAAAGTATCCAGTGTATTTAGCCCTACTATGAAACTAATTTATAGCTTTCATATGAAAGCTATAACCCAATTATAGCCCAAGAATATGGGGAAAGGGGAAAGGGAGAGGAGGGGAGGGGGGAGGATAAGTGGAGGTAGAGTAATTGGTGGGAGCACACCTACAGTGCATCTTACAAGGGTTCATACATATTTTAAAAGTTTATGGGTATTGCTAAGTTGCCTTCCCATGGGATTTAACTAATTTTTTTTTATGTGTATAAGAGGATTTTGGCAATAAAATTCAGTTGTTCAGTGTGAAAAATTAGGAACACAGCACAATTTTCCTTTCACGGCCTCTTTGTTCCTTCCTTATGATTTTTGCTACCATGTTCTAAGACTGCTTGCCAAGTTCATTGTATTTATTGCTTTCTATTATATAGTTTTTCTTAAATATTTATAATATTTGCATTTATTTTTATAACTTTAATTAAAACCACTTTAATATCTCTTTCTTGCCTTAGCCATAATTAAAAGGGAATTAATGTTTACCCTCTTAGTTTTGTTCATAAAACAATTTCCACATTCCTAAATTTGTTTTTTGAACTACATCTTAGTTGGATCAACTTTGTATCAGCAAAGTTTTTAAAATATGGTTGTGGGTGCTATATTTTCTGAGATAATTCACATCTAACAATACCTTTTCATTACTTTTATATATGAATGGCTGAGGATAAAATTAGTAGGTCACATATTTCCCCTTAATTTCTATTATCTTCTGGAATCAAAACTTTCTATGGAGCACTTGGAGATAGGTACTCCTACACCTCATCATACAAAAATTATTTATTTTCTACCACGTGACAGGTACTATTCTAGGTGCAGAGTATAGAAATAAACAACACATGCACAAATATCCCTGCTCTCCTAGAGCTTAAATTCTGGTCGCAGGATATTACCAATAAACAACAAGATTAAGTAAATAATTATATATACTCTATATTTAATAAATAAGTAAATATAAATTCAACAAAAAGGAGGGATATGAAGCGCCAAAGTGAGGGCTAACTTTAAATGAGGTAGTCAGAAATAGTTTCACACAAACATGACTTTTGAAGGAGATGAATGAGCAAGGCTTGGAGGTATTTGGGTCAGGGGCATTCCAGGTAGGGATCAGCAAGCGTAAAGGCCTTCCTGTGACAGCACATCTGACATCTTTGACGAATAGCAAGGACGCCAGTTCACTGGAGCTGAGTGAGGGAAATGAAGAAAAGAAGAACAATGTCAGAATGCTGAGAGCAAGATCAGATTGTACTTTGTATCACTTTAAGATTATGATCTAGGTGAGATTGAGATAAAAATAAAAACACACCAAAAATCCACTCCATGGATATAAACAGAGAGGTGATGAAGTCTATCTTAATGATTTAATAATAATATATTCTGGTTGTTTGTAGGTGCCTTTTTGTTATTTTGCTTTCATGGATAAGCAGAGAAAACTTTTAATGTTTCTTAACATTCAAAATATACACACCTCTCATATACAGTCATAGCTTTGGTTCTACATTTGTATTTTCTGTAATATATTAAATCCTTTTGATTTTTAAATTTGCGTATGTCTTCATTTTGGGAAAGTTTTCTTCTATAATTACCTTTTAATAACGTTTCCAATTTGTTTACTCTGTTTCATGTTTCAGGGGTACCCTATATCTGTTTGTTGAATTGCCCATGTTTGCCCCCTCCCCTGCTATCATTTTTGTTTTAGTTACTTTCCTATTTCTCCTTCCTCAGTACTTGGCATAATTTTCTAAAAACTGTTCAGCACATTGCAAAGATTACTTTGTTGCTTTGTGTAAATTTTATTTTTTCCTGTTTCAGTTTTATTTATCATTTCTTGGCTCTATAGGGTATTTTGCTTTTTTCATTACCCTCCTTTAAAATTTATATTTTATTATTTTTTCCTCTTCTCTCCTCTCTTATTTCATAGATTCTTTCATAATGCAAAGTCTAAAAGTTTCTGTAGTTTCTTGGAGTGTGTCTTATTCTAGAACATATTTTTTCCTGTTTTTTAGTGTTCAATGTTCCTTCCCCCCCCCGCCATTTTTCTGTGCCTTAGAATTTTTATACTGAAAAAAAGAAAGAATTTTTATAATGTTGATGAGCCATTTTTCCCAGGCTTTCTATATTTAAAAGGGGATGGTCCTCTCCAGGCCTTCTCAGTGCTCCTACTCAATCCTGGTGGGTTCTATTTTGTTCTCTTTGGCTTTTATCTGAGCCCCCCTTAAAACCTCACCTTACGCTGTGAGCTTGAGGCACGTCATAGATTGTTTTTTTTTTTTTAGTTTTGCCGGGACTGGGTTCAAACCCGTCACTCTTGGTATATGGGGCCGGCACCCTACCCACTGAGCCACAGGCGCTGCCCTGTTATGGATGTTTTAATGCTCTATACTCATTGTAGTGTTGGGGGGTTAGTTGCTAGAATGAACACTTACATACTATATATTCAATTACATTTCTGGTTTTTTCCCCATTGATTTATTAAAGGGGATTTCAGGGTCCATTTTTACTCTGTTAAGCGTGCCTTTGGGTCCAAATTGCTTCTCCACTTCAGGGCAGTGCATATTGGGCAAATTTGGTTAGTGGTCCTTCTGGCTTCTATTCACAGAATACTCTTTAATCAGTGGCAGTTGCAGAGAGTGTCTAGAATACATTCCATGTTTTATACTCCCGTAATTCCCATACCGTTGACTTGAGCTTGTTCCCAGTTGGGGGTATCAACCAGGGATTCCTCACTTTATTTCCCTTTCTTTCTCTACACTGTTCTCTTTCCCAGGAGTTGGGAAAAATTATCCCTATGCTAGTTCTGGGAGCCCATTTTCTT
This sequence comes from Loris lydekkerianus, assembly GCA_963574355.1. Classification (NCBI taxonomy): domain Eukaryota; kingdom Metazoa; phylum Chordata; class Mammalia; order Primates; family Lorisidae; genus Loris; species Loris lydekkerianus. The sequence continues at coordinate 12,086 of CAUYPK010082412.1, forward strand.
TCAAAGCATTAAAGTTTTAAAGGATTGCCTGATTTAAGTTCTCTTTACTTGTTCCACCACTGATGGTGTCTTCTTTCTTTCTTTTCCTTTCCTGGGAGGTAGTGGTTATGTGAATCTGAGTCTTTCTGTCATCCTTCTCTAGAAGTTGCGTATGTGTACCTAACTTCCTTGACAAGTTCTCATAAAATTTGCTTTTGTGCTTTGTTAAAAACCTTTTCACTGTTGTAATCTTCATTATGTTTGTCTTAAGCATATCACACCTGTCACGTGTATCAGAGGAAATGGAATTGTACATATAGTCAGGGCTTAGGTCTCTCGAGGAATGAGATTCTCTAGTCAGCTTGATTATTTCCCTTGAAAGGATTTTTTTTCATCTTTGACTTCAGAATATGCTGAAAAGTAATTTGATAGGGGATTTAGTTTCTTTCTTTCTGAATTCTTTTGATTTCAAGATATAGCTAGCATAGATTAAATTGTCATAAACATGATTTTATTTTTTTATTTATTTATCACTTGTATAACACTAAGAAGAACGTGAACCTGGCTATAGGTGTCTAGCAAATCCTGTCCTAAGGTAGGAGCATTCCTTTCCTAGAGCTCCTATAACAAATTGCCACAAACTGAATGACTTAAAGCATCAATTTATTCGGTCACAATTCTGAAGATTAAAAGTGCAAAATGTCAGCAGGGTCTTCCCTTTGAAGATTCTGGGGAAGAATTATTTTTTCCTTCTCTCTAGCAAAGAAGTTGACAACACTTTCTCATGGTTGCTTCCGATCTGATACTCCTTCACTTGCAGTCTCATCATTCCAGTCTCTGTCTTGGCTGTCACATGGTCTTCTTCTCCTGACGTCTCTGTTTCTGTGTGTCCTGTCTTCTTACAAGGTACTCACCAGGTCTACCTTAATCCAGTGTGACCTTGTTTTTACTTAACTTATTGCATCTATAAACACTCTTTTTTCCAAATAAGGTCACATTCTGAGATTTTGAATGGACATGAATTTTGGGAGGATGCTATTTAACCTGGAACTGCAGGTGGTGAAGCAGTTACTATGTAATTCTGAAGAGTGCATCCTTAGGAATAGGAAGCACGTGAGTGTTGGCATGTGTGTTTCAACAGCGTTTGAGTGAAGAAAGACTGCAAATAACCATTTGTCCTATCTACACAAACAGCTGCCCCATGTAAAGCAAACCTTGAATCTGTAGTTCTCCAAATATGGTTACTGAGCAAAGGATAAAAAGAAGCACCATATGAGAACATTTAAATCCCCCCACAAAACATATCCTTCAATCTCATGAGTCCATTTGTTTCCTAACGTGTAGAGGTGAGATGTTAAACCTTGAGCTAGATGATTTACAGAGTGGGAGCTGCTCTGTAGCACACATACAAGGAAGCTGATGTGATTGAATATTGATCTAAATTGCAAGTACTTTGGTTTCACAGTCCCAGGTCAAGAGCTGTATTTGTCTTCCTTCTGTCAGAGGAAGCCCAGCTCTCAGATTTCACGCGGGGCTGACACGGGTGGAGGTGGATCCAATGAAGTGGGTGAGAAACAGTAGTGGTGAGGAAGGGGACAGCACCACTCGATGTCCTGTCTCCTGAACAGTGCGCATGCATGATTGCTACCTTAGCCACCATCCTGTCATCCTGATCCATGCTAATGTCGAAAAGGAGTTTGGACCTATGACTCTGCACAAACTTAGAATTCTTTTCAATAAAGAGCAGCTGAGAAAATTCTACCTAATAGGGAAGAAAGTACTTAACATTTTTACTAAGTTGTCACATTTATGTAAGTTGAGTGTATTTGAAAAATAAAATGTGTTGTTTGCTAGTTAAGAGTGATAACTTCTTATTCACATGAATTTCAGAAGCTTCCGAATGAGGAAATGATAAAACTACTTTCCATATTTGAATTACCTTTTATTATTTGTCTGGGACTTGGCCATAAAGATGCTCTATAAATCTAATAAACTGCAAAATTAGGGTTATGCACCAAATGGGTTATTTCAGTGATTTAAAGCAGAGAAATCTGTTTCTGAACCAAATCCCAGGTGAGGGGACTCCCTCGTTATTAGCACCTTATAAGTAGAAAGAAAAGTGAAAGCTCAACCAAACAGTTACCAAGGAAACACAGCAATTCCTATTGAATGAAAGAGAAATATGTTAACTCTCCACTCTGTCGACTCACTGCGAGTCAATACCAATGATCCTGAATAAATGGTTTGTCAAACAACAGCGGCTTGTTGTCCTTTGCATAGATGGGAACTTTACACAGTGGGAAAATTCAATACTTAGCAGCACAAGTCTTTGAGAGAGTGGTCCTGCCACTTTTGCCTTTTACATTTGAGAGTGGTTTTACTTTCTATTTGTCCTTCCTTCCTCACTGCTTAAGTGAACGGTTACAAGGTTCATAGAATCCAGTTGACTCAGACTAATGCAATTCAAAATGTGCAATTTAAGTCTTACTTTTCCAGGTTCTGAAGCACTACTAGTTTATAAGTGTACTAAAAACTGTATCCTTCTATAGATCAGCTTTTCCTAATTGATTGGCTTCATGTTATCTCCAAAGATATCTCTGCTTGCTGTTCTTATGGGATAAGAAAGTGTCCTGTGGCCGTGTGGACAGTAGAAGCAAGAGCTCCTATCCATTCTTGAAGATCACATATTCTAATTACTGGAAATAGAACTTGACCTGAACCAGGAGCAACAGAATTGAGCAAGAGATACCCCATAAGATCACTGTTGATACCTCTTCAAATATGGTGGTGCAATATGAAGCCTCTGATGAGGGAAAGATAACCACACCCTGATTGTATCTTCATTTGCTCATTTCATCAAGCTTTGATTTATCAATAGATGATTAGGCAATAGTTGTTGGAGGAAATTGCAAGCTTGTAAAACTCTGAGATTCTTATTTAAATAAAGGGGAAAAAAAAGACCTCAGGAAGCATCACAAAAGGTTTCTTTAATGTTCTTTGATTTATAGCATAACACAGAGTACATATTAGACACTCAATATATAGTTATTCAATGGCCGATGGATTCTGTGCTCTTACAGCCTACAAAGTCCATAGGAATGAATGCTCATTGAGAAAGAAGGTAAAAATTAGTAGAAGAGTGAAAATACTTTGAATAAAAGTAAAACCTATGTTTTAGATGAATTAATATAGAAATTCTTGTACATTTCCTTTAAAAAAAAAAAAAAAAAGCACCGTGATGTTCTCAAATGATAAAGACTCTTAATTTCTTTTATGAATACAAATGGCCAGAACCTTTGTTACCCTATTGATCAACAGAATTGATTTCTCTGGACAGTCTTTTTTCTTCATTTAACTAAATGCCCTTTAGAGGTTGAGCTCCCAGATGAAAAATGTGTTCTCACCAGTCAGAGAGCAGCATTCTTGGGTCCAAGGTCCTTGTCTCTTTGTATCATTTAGAGTCTCTTAAAATTCTCTGGGTGAAGGTAGGGAGAATGCAGGAGTGTGGGAACTGAAAATTTGAGGGATTGGATTTGTTCCATTCTGCATCAGCCTCATTTTATAGATTCCTTATTATATCGTTTCATTTACCCTCCCTGTCATGCTCTCATAAAATTGTTGGTTTCTTGGGTCACTCAGAGACCTGACCTATATTCTCTAGTAAAGTTCTTATCAAATGTTTCAAAGAAATGTTTGGCTATCAATCCACAGTGTCATTAAATTACAACCAAAGGCACAAATAGGTTTTCCAAGTTTATGTTGCTGTTCAGAGGGCCATAAATATGGAGGTTCAAGATAGGAGTAGCCCTGCTTGGGAGCAGAAAGGAAAAGCTTTACACTGCTGAATTAACCTGAAAAATTGATACTAATTATAATCCTGCTTGGTTTTTGTCTTACTTCCTGAAATTTCGAAATGCCTTAACATTTTAGCTAATGCATGATAAAACACATTTAGATAATGTATTTTACATTGTCTGATATCTAGAAAGGAATGACTAGTGTGTGAGTGAGACAATCGTGCCAATGTGGTAGGTCTGACAGTGGAAGGGCAAAAAGAAAGAACGTTTGTCTAGCATGTCTTTGTTCTAGGCTCCATGCTTGGTGTTTTAAATAGAATATGAGATTTAACACTTATAACAACTCTTTTAAGTGTTAAATTAGCATTATTATGAAGTTGAACAAAACGGAACTGCTATTTTTGTAGGTCAAAATTGATGGCCTATTGGAAATGTCAAACGGTTCAGCCTCATTTCTTTCTGTGGAGGAAAAAAGCTCATCTCTCTCTTTTCGTTTCTCTCTCTTTCTCCATCCCCCCACCCCCCGCCTCGAATTAAGTAATTTCCCCAAATCACACAGTTTCAAATCCAGGTTTTATGACTCTTAAATTCTTTCTTACTCCACGAGACTAGGCTGCCTTCCAAAGAGGCTGTCATGCAGATTGGTAATAACTGTTACATTTTCATTTTAATATATGTATGTATGTATGTATGTATTTTAGTTTCAGGTTAGTATGAGGGTACATATGTTAGGTTTCATAGTTTGCTTTTGTAACGTTAAAGTTTAATGATTACTTCCCTCTTGATGCTAGAACCGTCATTTAATATGCCTGCATCACGATTTCCATACCCCCAAATGAACTATTAATACCCACCCACCTATTTGATAGGATTGGACCTAGGATGACATTCTATATAAAGCTGGTTGGGGAACATATCCTAGAAATGTATTATTATAGTTCTGTTTTTCAGACCACGAAGGTGACCAAAGATATAATATCAACAAAACAGAAAACTTTCTATTGATAGAAAACTTTTTTTTTTTGGTATAAATATCTCCTTTTCCCTAAAACCTCTTAAATGTCTTATAATTAGGAAAAATTACATTTTATCATAGACACTATCAGGGCTTATAAATATTTAGCTTTTAGTAACGAAAAAGATTACAACTGTTCATAAATTTTACTTAACAAAGTTCTTGGGGTAGTTAAGTGTGTCTATTCAAATAAAAAACCTGAATTGGAATGTTTAGTGAGTTTGACTAATATCTTTATGGTGTACACAATACCTACAATACTTTTCTTGTACAGAAGTAAATGAGTGACAGAATATAAAAAGCAAAGGAGAGAGAATGAGATTTAAAAATCACCTTTACTCTAGACTCTAAAGAAATACTCATCATAGAATATCTTTTTAGTTCTCTGATTTTCTGAGTCAGCAGAGTACAATGATGTTTAGGAACTAAACCTGAGTATGAGTACATAGAGTCTGAATGTATATTTCTTTTTTTCTCTTTGTTCCAGGAGCATGTATACACCAGGAGCTCTGCCAGGTGCTAGTGGACCAGGGTGACCAAATAGATGTGCTCTCTTCCAGTCCAGCTCACAGTGTCCTCTGGTACATAAGTGTTTCTGTCTGGTAGATACATTTTATGAAAATTTGTCTGAGGAGATTCTTTGAGCAGAGCTTAAAGAGGATGAAAGGAGGACAGTTGTCATATGACACAGAGTTCTAGTCGAAGAATCTGAGGAACACTGCCAGGAACAGGAAATGGTTTGGGTGCTTGAGGGACATGTACTCAGGGCTTAGCTGATGGACCTGATGTTTGTGTGACTGGCTTCTTCTGTCTGGAAATCAGAAGTAAGCGTGTCAGAGATCACAGGAGGAAAGCATGCTGGGCAAAGAGAGTCACTTGCCCCATGGAAAACCTAAGCAGGAAAGAGCATAGAGCAGGTTCAGGTGTGGTTCACAAGCCATGGATTCTCCATGTCCCACCCTATGACTCCTGGGAGTTTTTGCAGACCTATATTTACCCAGGTTCTCAGCAGAATATGTAGTAACTAACTGGCAAGCTTGGCATTCATGGTAAGTGCTACTTACATGTTATTTAATCACAAATTTTTTTTAAAGACACTTTTCATAGCATAAAAGAGTTGGTGTCCTCATAAAGCTGAGCAATTTTCTGATCAGTGTATGAACTTCCACCCATGAAGACTATACCATAGTTGATTGCTATTTTAATAAGGATAAATTTTATATGGAAGTCATTATGAACAAGTTCTATATATCTAATTAGAAGGATTTGTGTCATAATAAAGTCTGAGAATACAAGCTGAAGTACATTACCTGATATTTGGCAGGTACTAAGATCACGTGAATGTGAGGATCTTGTGAAATCTACCAGAGATGACATTTTGTGGTGCAGATAGAACCAGAGAATCTGTCAAAGTAAAGGTCAGCATCTGGGATGTGATCCAGGATATTCCCTGGCAATGGCAGGTGGCAAGACAGTGTTGTCCATATGCTGTCAGCACACACACTCCAAACAGATTCCAGTCTTGATTTTGCCACTTTCCAAAGATAACCACTGAGTAAGGTTAGGTGAGTCTCACTATTCGAGTGAGACCTGAATCAGGGCTATAGGGCTGTAGAGGACACGCAGATTGGTAATAACTGTTACATTTTCATTTTAATATATGTATGTATGTATGTATGTATTTTAGTTTCAGGTTAGTATGAGGGTACATATGTTAGGTTTCATAGTTTGCTTTTGTAAGGTTAAAGTTTGAGTGGTAGTTGTGTCCTTCACCCAGGAAGTATGCCATATACTCATATAGTGCACCCATTGAGTGGGAACTTACCTAACTCCTTCCCCCCTCTCCGCTACTTGAATTTAGTTGAGTTTTTCTCTCATGTAAGCATGTAGTTGTTGATCTACTAGTTTCAAATTAGTGCTGAGTACATAGGATGCTTATTTTTTCATTTTTGTGATAGCTCACTTAGGAGAATGTTCTCCAAATCCATCCATGTTGTTATAAAAGATACAAAATCTTTATCATTTTTTATGGCTGAATAGTGTTTCAGCCATACACTATTAATAAATATAATATCACAATTTATTAATTTTTTCATGTATTGATGGGCACTTGGGTTGTTTCCACATCTTTACAATTGTGAATTGTGCTGCTATAAACACTTGAGTGCAAATGTCCTTATGAAAATGTTTTTTTTTTTTTTTTTAATTTTCTTTTGGGTAGATGCCTAGTAATGAGATAGTAGGATCAAATGGTAGATCTACCTTTAATTCTTTGAGGAGTCTCTATACTTCTTTCCATGGAGGCTGTACTAGTTTGTAGTCCCACCAACAGTGTCTATGTGTTCCCTTCTCTCTGCACACACGTCATCATCTGCAGCTTTGGGACCTAGTTATGTAGGCTATTCTCTGTTCTTACTGGGATTAGGTGATATCTCCAAGTGGTTTTGATCTGGATTTCTCTGATGATTAGGTTGATGAGCTACCTGGGTTGTAGGTGCACCTGTGCACATCAACACATCAGCTGTTGTGTGTTAATGTGCATACATGCACCTACAAACAAGATCACAGAATAACATAACATGGGATTATTTAAGTTAAATTTTTAAATACCATATTCATTAACTATTTATCTCAGATACTCTTCCATGAGATTTTACATCCCTCAAAACAGCAATTTAAAAAAATTATAATTGAGTTTTACAAAGTATAAGACTAGATTCATTTAGCTGAGGTTCTCCCCCCCTTACCCCCCCCCCCCCGGTAGACACTGGCATTAAGCTACTGAAAATATGATGACTTTAGTGGAGGCTATCCCCCAAAAGGGAGAAGTTTATAGGAAGTTCCATAGGAACTTACTGTATGGAATCCAAAAGCAGAAGTGAGGGCAGAAGTAGCATGGATTTGGGGGTTGTTGTTTCACTCATGCAAAATTCAAAGTTGTACTCCATTCCCCCACATGATTCTATTCATATCTGTCACAATACAAATCTACATCTACCCATCCAGAAGGATGAATAAAATGTTTCCACCACCCAAATGTGAGCTTGTTCAGATTCTAGTTCTGCTCCTCTTTTGGGGTATAACTTGGATCAGTATGAAGGGGTGAGGTTGGTAAGAGTATGCACCATAGATCACTGAGCTTATGATTGCCATATTTAGCAAATAAAAAGACAGGGCATTCAGTTCATATTGAATTTCAGAGAAAGAGCAAATACTTTCTTTAGTATGATTATGTCCTAAATATTGTACTGGACATACTCTATACTAAAACGTATTTGTTGTTTATCTGCATTTTTAACCAGGCCTTTCGTATTTTATTTGACAATCCTTATCTAGTTAGAACTTTAAGGAAGGAAGCTAGAATGTAAAGGTTGCCAGAGTTTTGCTATAGACCAGTGATTTTCAACTGGCATACTGTGGCACATTGATGTGCCATAAGAGGAGTGCGGCGAAATTTTTTAAAGGTCATTAATTAAGTTATTTTTTAAAGAAGTTTAAAGCACAGTATGTTCTTCTTTAAATTTTCTTTTGTGATCAACATAATTTAAGTGTGCTACAGAAGTTTAACTATAGGTTCAAGTGTGGCTAGAGATAAGAAAAGGTTAAAAAACACTGCTGTAGACATTTGTTGATGATGTTGTTTTGCAATGATGTTTGATTGGCCCCCTTTATATAATCAAATGTAAAAGAAACAGGAGTACGAACTAGCACCATAGGTACAGAGTTGCACGAGAATTTTTTTGTGGCTAGACCAAGGCCTTTCCTCTGAGGACCCTCTTGGTGCACAGAGAAGGTAGCTGGGTGGATAGTGGAAAGGCCTGAGAGTGTCCTAAGAGGAAAAGAAATAAGAGCCTCTGATGACTGTTATTGGAAGGATCAGTATAGTGGAAGCCTGGATCATGGATTAAGATGATCCCAACCAATGCCTTCTTATAAGAAGATGAAGAGACCCAGGGTCTTGTAAGGGGAATAGTCATAAGAACAGGGGGAGATAAGGATGGTAACCTAGATCAACTGAAGAATTTCTGCTCAGTGTCATAGCCTGAAAACTCTCTTAGCTAGTCCTCCTGGCAAAGGCTGTGCTATGGCAATAAAACAAAACCTGTGAGGAGTCATCTTATGAGGCCAAAGTGTTCAAATTTTGCAAATACAAGGATAACTTTGGAGAGGATACAAGTACTCCTGTGGCTGGCAGATATTTGTGTCAGGAATACCAACCCCACAAGAATAAGCAAAAATGTAGAATCAGCATAATTAAAATTTGGTGAGCTCAGGTGTCATCCTGTATTTCACTCAACTTATACATGTGGACTCAGTCCCCCATGTTGAGCTCAACATTTCTCTCTCTCTTTTTTTTTTTAAATTTCAGATTAATATTAGGGTAAGATGATTAGTTTACATTGCTTGTGTTTGTTAGGTAAAGTCCCTCACTCAGGATGTGTACCATACGTCCTTACATTGTGCCTGTTAGTTGAGAGTACACCAACTCCCCTCTGTTCTTTCCTTCCCCCCTCCTCACTTGAGTTTGTGTTTTCTCTTGTATGGGAGTGTGTTTGTCTACTGTTTTCATATAAAATTAAGTACAAATGTTTACATACAATAACTAAGAAAATGCCATGAAGGCTACGTTGAACAGTTTGATGAGAATATTTCAGATTGTATATGAAACCAGCACATTGTACCCCTTGATTGCACTAATGTACATAGCTATGATTTAACAATTAAAAAAAAAAAAAAAAGCAACTAAAACATCAAAAAAATAAAAATTAAAATAAAATTGAGTATGTTTGATACTTGATTTTCCATTCTTGTGATATTTTACTAAGTAGAATGTTCTTCAACTACATCCAGGTAAATGCAAAAGATGTAAATTCTCCATCTTTTTATAGCCACATAGTATTCCATGGTACATTTCACAATTAGTACACTGTTAAGTCTTTTGGAAATCCATCTCTCCTTGCAACTTGGCCACTGCTGCTTTTCCTTTGTCTCAGTTGAACATCTGAGATGCTTTGCAAATTCTTCTCCTTAGAGGATACTTGGCCTTCACAGACAAATAAGAATTTGAGGAGTCAGGGTAGAAGAGGGTATATGTGAGTATGTGTGTGGTGGGGAGGAGGGGAGTGGAGCCCTGTTGAGCCTCAGCCCTCAGCCTCAGCCCCAGCCACTATTTTTAAAGTTACTAATACCAGCATACCTCCACATTCAATAACTGATAATTACTTTTAGCTTCTCTATTGACAACTGCCCTGAAACCAGCTACTTAGCTTTATACTAGAGAGAAGAGGTCAGAAAGAATGAGGAAGGAGAGAAGATTGTATTTTCTTTGCTGTTGATTTAATTGTCAGTGTCCTGGGCCAAAAGGGCAGGATCCGGTAGGCAAGTGTGATGTTAGCATGTGAAGTGCTACCTACACTGTAACTCTAGTCAGATTTTTAAAATTTGGGATACTTTCTTTTTCTTTTAACAAGATAAGAAATTTAGATTAAATAAGTGGTTTATGACCTTGGGAGCACACTACAATCACCTGGGAAGTGTCCGGAAAAATACATTGCTCATGCCAGGCTGACCATACAATTTATCACTATTGTTCCATAACAGATGTCAAATGGAAAATTTCCCAAGTTAACTGCTATATATTTTCTTCCTATGACTCCTCAGAAAATATGGCTTAATTGGTCTGTGGTAGGGCTTCAAAAATCTCACCAGGAGATTCCAGGGAGCACTCACTTGCGAATCACTGGAATCTTTGAACTTTTTTTTTTCTTTCATCTAACTCCAGTAAGATTAGCCCATATCACAAAATCCTAAGACCAGAGATGTTGGCGTGGATGTGGAGAAAAGGGAACACTTCTACACTGCTGGTGGGAATGCAAATTAATACATTCCTTTTGGAAAGATGTTTGGAGAACACTTAGAGTTCTAAAAATAGATCTGCCATTCTATCCTATAATTCCTCTACTAGGCATATACCCAGAAGACCAAAAATCACATCATAACAAAGATATTTGTACAAGAATGTTTATTGCAGCCTAATTCATAATCCTTCAACTTTTGGAGTTCTTTTCACATGTCTAATAGCTGCCCGTGGGTAGGAATCTGAATTCTACATATTTGTGCTTTGTCCTCAGTTGCATTATTCACTATGTTTTTGAGCCTTCTTTCTATTCTTTTTCTTTCCTGTGACTATACAGATGAGAGGGAGAGAAGAATAAGATGAAAATCCTGAGGCCCATTTTGCTAATTTTTCCCATATGAGAAACTCAATTCTAAAGTAACCTCTTTGGAATCATGACCTACCACAGAGAAAGTAGATTAAAAAATTATTGTACCCTCTCAGAAGAACATGTTATTTATTCTTGAATTCAGGTCATGTTAGTGAACAAGGATTAATGGCACATCCAATTAAGGTAAGCATCAGGAATCTCACGTGAAGCATGGCTCTGACAATTACTGACCACAGCATCTCAGCAGCTCAGCTTGCCAGGGAAGGCACAGAAAAGTTAACTCTTTCCAGTAGGAGAAAACCACACTTTCTACTTCACCAGGACTCAATCTGGTGATGCATAAGTTTTTGTTGCTCTTTAGTATCCTCTTCTAAGAAATTTTTCTAATTGTAAAAACTCTGTAAATGATGTGCCCATTAGAGTATGTAGGCCACATCTGCGGTGTCAGGATTGCCCCTTAGTCATCCATGAGTCATGCCTTGCGGTACCACTTATCCATGCAGAGGAGATTGAGTAAGGGTGGGCAAGTGAACCAAGGGCAGGCAAAAGGCATAGCAAATAATACAGCATAAGAAAACACAATCTCCTTTCTCTAGAACATGAATTAAGAGAGGGAAGGCAGTTAATGGGTAATGAAGCAGCAGAATTTAAAAGCTGTAGTGTAGAAAAGGGAGGGGAGACTAAGATAGGCAACTTGCAACCCAAAGAAATGAGCAATCAGAAATGAAGAGAAAGCAGAAGCAGTGCTGCTGAAAAGGAGCGCAAATGTCAGTTCTGGTCTGCGAATTGTTAGTTACCAGTCTGCAGCTAGTAAAGAGAGAGGAAGCTGAGACTGCACAGCAATTTAACATCACTGTGGCTTCCAAATGTGCAATTCTATGTTCTGTGTAATTACTGGTCCATGACAGATTGGGACACAGGGGACTAGATGATGAAACATCTGGACTTAGAAACACAGAGAATAATATAGAATTTGGAGGAATGTGATATACATATTTCTAATAATCTACCAAACCATTGAGGCGGCAGTTCTGGGGGAGGAGGAATTCAAGGAGTTATTTCCTAAGTAGAAGTAGCAAAGTACTTTTAGCCTTGAGCACATGGCTCCTATGTAATTGTTATGAACTGAGTTGTGTCTACCCCTGCCCCACTTGCCCTTCAATTCATATGCTAAAGTCTTCCCAACCTCAAATGTATTTGTAGAGGGGGCTTTTATGGAAGTTAGTAGGGTTAAATGAGGTCCTTGGAGTTGAACCCTAATCGAACAGGATTCATGTCATTATAAGAGAGAGAGAAAGCTCAGTCTTTTTCTGAGAGTGCACAGAGGAAAGGCCACTTGAGCATAGTGCCAGCATAACCATCTCTAGCCCCGTCAGTTCTGAACAAGATGTTGATGTTCATTTTAAAATGTTCACCTCACTTTTGCTGGTTAATCTCTTAAATGGTTGAATTTACATGAGATCTTTATGAATTAATCGAACATATTCTCATTGAAAAGCACTGAAACTCCAGCTGGTTTCCAAAGCACTTCTGACCTTTGATATGTTCTTTTACCACAAAGACTGTGTTCTCATAATTAAGATTTTATCACCCAGAATGGTGGGCAAGGCAGAACTTCCTCCATTTCTCTTTTTGTTTCTCTTTTTTTATACTAGGGAGAGTCTACTAACGAAATTAAAGGGCACAGGAAAAAAATAATATTCACAGAAGTAGATAAAGCACCTAAGCCTTAAAAGAAAATCTGTCATGTGGTTTGAAATTGTCCCTTACATTTATTTTTTAACTTTTATTAATGAAGCTGACAGTCGTGTGGCCTTGGAACTAAGCCCTGGCTTTCCAGGAAAAGTAATTCTTCTGGCGATTAGGAGGCAAAGAGAAAAGCTTTTAACAACTTGGAGCCTGTTAAAAAAGGAGACATCATCCAAAGTCCTTTGAGAAGAAGATTTTGATTTCTCTATTCATATCCATGCAGGAAAATACAGCTCATGAGAAAAGTGCCATTGTTACGTGTGTCGTCATTTTAGATTTACACAGAAAAATCCTGTCACACCTTCCCTAAGCCTAATGAAGTCGAAATTAGGGAATTGGGGATTATTGCATAAAGAGAAATCAATCAGAAAAAATATCTGAACTATATTTCAATAAATAGAATGAATTTAATTCAATCAGTTGTTCATTTACTAATTTGCTTAGATACTTTCATTTATTATGTATGTGTATTATACAATAGCAGTATGGAAAAATACGACAAAATCCAAAATATGACATGACTAGGCATAGCTTAATGTAAGTCAATTTATTTCCAATAATTTTATGGCAAATAGGTGAATTTTGATATTTGTTGTTAAAATAACTCTTTATGATTTTAGCTTTCTCTTGACTGTTATTCCAAAAGGCATATGATTTTGGCTTTGGACTTAATTTTACAAAATGCTGTTTCCTTTTCTTTTTTTTATTATTGAATCATAGCTGTGTACATTAATGCAATCATGGGCACCATGCACTGGTTTTATAGACTGTTTAACACATTTTCATCACACTGGTTAACATAGCCTTCCTGGCATTTTCTTAGTTATTGTGTTAAGACATTTACATTCTACATTTACTAAGTTTCACATGTACCCTTGTAAGATGCACGGCAGGTGTAATCCCACCAATCACCCTCCCTCCTCCCAGCCTTCCCCCTTCCTCACCTCCCTCTCCTTATTCCCCCTATTCTTCGGTTATAACTGGATTATAGCTTTCATGAGAAAGCCATAAATTAGTTTCATAGAAGGGCTGAGTACATTGGATACTTTTTCATCCATTCTTGAAATACTTTACTAAGAAGAATATGTTCCAGCTCCATCCATGTAAACATGAAAAAGGTAAAGTCTTAATCTTTCTTTAAAGCTGCATAATATTCCATGGTGTACATATACCACAATTTATTAATCCATTCGTGGATCAATCGGCACGTGGGCTTTTTCCATGACTTAGCAATTATGAATTGGGCTGCAATAAACATTCTGGTACAAATATCTTTGTTATAATGTGATTTTTTGGTCTTCTGGATATATATCTAGTAGAGAAATTATAGGATTGAGAGACAGATCTATTTTTAGATCTCTAAGTGTTCTCCAAACGTCTTTTCAAAAGGGATGTATTAATTTGCATTCCCACCAGCAGTGTAGAAGTGTTCCCTTTTCTGCACATTCACGCCAACATCTCTGGTCTTGGGATTTTGTGATATGGGCTAATCTTACTGGAGTTAGATAATGTCTCAAAGTAGTTTTGATTGCAATTTCTCTGATGATTAAAGATGATGAGCGTTTTTTCATATGTCTGTAGACTGTGTGCCTGTCTTCAGAGAAGTTTCTCTTCAAGGCACTTGCCCAGCCTGTGATGGGATCACTTGTTCTTTTCTTGCTTATATGTTGGGGTTCTCTGTGGATTCTGGTTATTAAACCTTTGTCGGAGACATAACCTGCAAATATCTTCTCCCATTCTGAGGGCTGTCTGCTTGCTTTACTTACTGTGTTCTTGGCTATGGAGAAGCTTTTTAGTTTGATCAGATCCCAGTAGTATATTTTTGAAGCTGTTTCAATTGCCTGGGAGGTTGTCCTCATAAAATACTCACCCAGACCGATTTCTTCAAGGGTTTTCCCTGCACTCTCTTCTAGTATTTTTATAGTTTCATGTCTTAAATATTTAATCCAGTGAGAGTCTATCTTAGTTAATGGTGAAAGGTGTGGGTTAAATAGGGAATCTTTTCCCCACTGAATGTTTTTAATTGGCTTGTCAAAGATCAAATAATGGTAAGTAGCTGAATTCATCTCTTGGTTCTCTATTCTATTCCATACATTTACTTCTCTGTTTTTGTGCCAGTACCATGCTGTTTTGATCACTATCGATTTATAGTACAGTCTGAGGTCTGGTAGCTTGATTCCTCCTGCTTTGGTTTGATTTATGAGTAATGTCTTGGCTATTTGAGGTTTTTTTCTGATTCCATATAAAACAAAGTATTATTTTTTAAAGATCTATAAAGTATGACAGTGGAGCTTTAATAGGGATTGCATTAAAATTATATATTGCTTTGGGTAGTATGGACATTTTAACAATGTTAACTCTTCCCAGCCATGAGCATGGTATGTTTTTCCATTTGTTAACATTGTCAGCTATTTCTTTTCTTAGAGTTTCATAGTTCTCTTTATAGAGATCTTTCACGTCCTTTGTTAGATAAACTCCCAAATATTTCATCTTCTTTGGCACTACTGTGAATGGAATAGAGTCCTTAACTATTTTTTTCAGCTTGACTATTGTTGGTATATATAAAGGCTACCAATGTATGAATGTTGATTTTGTAACCTGAGACACTGCTGTATTCCTCGATCACTTCTAAGAGTTTTGTAGTAGAATCCCTGGTGTTTTCCAGATATACAATCATATCATCTGCGAAGAGCGAAAGTTTGATCTCTTCTGACCCTATATGGATACCCTTGATTGCCTTTTCATCCCTAATTGCAATGGCTAAAACTTCCATTACAATGTTAAAGAGCAGTGGAGACAATGAGCAGCCTTATCTGGTTCCTGATGTGAGTGGAAATGATTTCAGTGTAACTCCATTCAATCCGATATTGGCTGTAGGTTAGCTGTAGATGGCCTGTAACAGTTTAAGAAATGTCCCTTCTATACCAATTTTCTTAAGTATTCTGATCATGAAGGGATACTGTATATTATCAAAAGTTTTTTTCTGAATTAATTGAGAGAATCATATGGTCTTTGTTTTTTAATTTGTTTATGTGCTGAATTATACTTATACGTTAATGTATATTGAACCAGCCTTGAGACTCGGGGAAAAACCGACTTTGTCATGATGTATAATTTGTATGATGTGTTGCTCGATTGTTTGTTAGGATCTCATTGAATATTTTTACATCTATATTCATTAGTGATATTGGTCTATAATTTTAAAAGTTGGGTCTTTTCTTGGTTTGGGGATCAGGGTGATGTTTGCTTCATAGAACGTGTTGGGTAGTCTTCCTTCTTATTCTACATTTTGGAACAGGTTGAGTAATATAGGTACTACTTCCTCTTAAAATGTTTGATATAATTCTGATGTGAAGCCATCTGGTCCCAGGTTTTCTCTCTTTTTTTTTTTTTTTTTTTTTTTACTGAAACACAAATTTAATATTATTCTTATCATCTCTGTAAAAGTCAAAGAATTGTATACAATTCATTTCATAGCAGCAATTGAGGGCTTCACAAAATAAAACAAAAAAATGCTATTATTAAAAAATCCCTTTAGGCAGATATCACGTGCTTTTTCCAAAAACAATGAAGAAAAATATGGATATGGGATGATACGTAAATAAGTCGATATTATACAGAGTTGAAGGCTAAGTCACATGTTCACACATTACATTATTCTGAAATACATTAGCAGTTTAAAACTCTTGCAAGATTTCTTTCTTTTTTTTTTATATCATCAAATTTTTTTTTTTTTTTTACACTGATTACATTTGTTAGGTAAAGTCCCTCTTACAATCGTGTCTTGCCCCCAACCACCATCAATTTTAATGCTTTTTTAGAATCTACTGAGTGGTATCATACAGGGTATATATAACTTTCTTCACTCAGTGGTGAGTATTTGAGATCTATAAACATTGATCAATTATTTTATTATATGTCATCATCCTATTAGAATATTCAATTTTTAAAATCCATTCTCCCATAGACACTTAGACTTTTTTTTTAAAAAAATCTATTTTGTTTTATTAGGAGTTGGATGAGTTTGACAACATTGGCAAAGTGGTTCCCATGACTCTCTCTCTCTTTTTTTTTATTATAGATAAAAATGTGCATCATAGATGTGGCCCGACCATTACCCTCCCTCCACCTAAACCTCCCCCCTCCCTTCCCCTTCCTTGGTCCTTTCCCCATAGTCTTGTGGTATAATTGGGTTATAGCCTTCATATGAAAGCCATAGTTTAGCTTCATAGTAGGGCTGAGTACATTGGATACTTTTTCTTCCATTCCTGGGATACTTTGCTAAGAAGAATATGTTCCAGCTCCATCCATGTAAACATGAAAGAGGCAAAGTCCCCATCTTTCTTTAAGGCTGC
>CAUYPK010082413.1:0-20831 GCA_963574355.1 Loris lydekkerianus
TATCTATTTTATTGTTCTTTTCAAAAAACCACCTTCTTGATTTATTGATCTGTTGTATTATTGTTTTGTATGAGAGGAGAGGAGAAGAGATGAGAGGGGAGGAGAGTAGATAAGAGGAGAGGAGAGGAGATGAGAGGAGAGAAGGAAAGAAAAGTAAAGTGCTCATGTGAAAGTACTTGGTCTTTATTTAATATCCACATGATAGAAAATTAGAAACTAAAATAAAAACTAACCTAGGTGGAACATTTTTCATTCATGAAAAGGCATAAAGTACTGATACGTGGTGTAACAGGGATGTTTCTTAGAAATGCTGTGCTTTGAATAGGAGCCAGACAGAAAAAGTCACACGGTGTGAATTCCATGGATAGGGAGTTCTCCCACTGGTGGGATCTACGGGGACAGAAAGCAGGTGGGTTGTCCTCAAGCTCCGGGGTCTGGGAATGGAGAGTGACTCCTTAGTGAGTGTGGGATTCCTTTGGGGGTGCTGAGAAGGTTTTTGAACTTGATAACACTAATGGTTATGCAACATTGTCACTGCAGTAAATACTGTGAAGTTAACTGCACACTTTAATTTTATGTCATGTGAGCTTAACAATTTTTTAAAAATGCAGAAGCATGGACTGTGGTAACAATTAGAAGGGCTCCTCTAATAGTAGACTCTGTCTAATTACAGCCACTTTGGACATGAGGTGTTTAGGGGAAAATTTTAACGGGATCCTGGGATTCCCACCCAGCTGCCATAAAGCCCATGTGCCATGGATGAAAAATTAAAGATACATTATTATCTTTCTTCAAAATAAATCAGCTCCTTGTTTCTTCTCTCTTTGAATGACATGGTGTGAATGTAATGAATGGACTTTGTGAGCAGTGTTTTGGGAAGGAGTTTGCAATCACTTGGTGAATTGCCTGTTTTAACAAAACTTGGGCAGTTTGGCTGCCAGTATACTCTGAGGACCACCAGCATGCCTGAGTTAGATGGCTCCATCCTTTTCCTGTGGGTTTCTACTGTGGCTTGGACATAAAGAGGCCAGTGCCTCTTTCAGGCTTGAAATTTCATCTGAAGCCCTATCTGTTGGCGGTCAACAAAGGGATCCCTAGCTTGCAGCTGCCGTGTGGCCCGTGCAGGGTTCACCCCACCCAGACACAAAGGTGTCACATTTTAATATGTGGGGCACACACCTCTACTGCCTGATGGCAGGATGCCTCTCAGTAGAGGGACAGCTGGACTTGGTGGTCAGAGACGATGCTTGGTCTCACTTCTATTATTTCTCCTGCAGCAGGGCACCCAGCAGGTGTTCCCAGGATAATGTAACCCTGCTGGTCAGATGCAGCTCTGCTCAGGTCTCTGCACTCCTCTGCGTGACACCCTCCACTGTCAGGCAGAAAGGACCAGAAGTTGGGTGGCATCAGTGGCTCAAAGGAGTAGGGCGCTGGCCCCATGTGCCGGAGGTGGCAGGTTCAAATCCAACCCCGGCCCAAAACGGCAACCCCCCCCCAAAAAAAAAAAAAAAAAACCCCGAAGTTTAATTTAACAGACAAAAATATAGACCACACAAACACCTGGGTAGGAGTTGGACAGTCAAAATTGGTTACCGTTAGGTATCATAGGCCAGGCACGGTGGCTCCAGCCTGTAATCCTGGCATCCTGGCACTCTGGGAGACAGAGGCAGGTGGATTGCCTGAGCTCAGGAGTTCAAGACCTGCCTGAACAAGAATGAGGCTCTGTCTCTAAAGAATAACCAGGCGTTATATTGGGTGACTGTAGTCCCAGTTACTTAGGAGGCTGAGGCAGGAGAATCCCTTGAGCCCAAGAGTTTGAGGTTGCTGTCGGCTATGATGCCACAACACCCTACCCAGGGGGACAGAGTGAGACTATATCAAACACACACCAAAAACTGGTTACCATTAGGGCATCATGAACTCAGAGGGCCTCCCTGGGGACAACGTGGTCTCATCTCATCACTGCATGGAAGAAAGGATAGTGAGACCCGCCAAGGTGTTTTGCCTTTGAGGAACGGACTATGAGTTGGACTGCGTGTCTTGGAGTCTGATTTTGATGTTGCTTGGGCAGGGGGACATCTGTCTTGCTTCACGTTCCCCGGGGCCAACCGCACAGCTGAGGTCTGACATTCTGAAGGCTGTGTCGTCCTGTGGACGCATCACAGAGGGTCTCTCTGCTAGAGTTTAACATTATGTGATACACAGTAAAATGGCTGAAAATTCTTCCTAACTATAGTAACAAGAACATAACATTTCAAAGTTACGCAATTAAACAAATTTATCATATATGCCTAGCATGCCGTTCACCCCCTCCCTTCTTCTGTCCCTCTCTCCTCCTCCCTACCCCTTCAAGGAAAATTATAGTAAGATTCCTTCCTGCCCCACGTTATTTTAACAATGACAAAGTGCCACCTGCACTATGTGTATCACCACCAACGTGTCTGCAATCTTTGATGATGAGATTCTGAGCAGAAGAACTGAAGGATAATATCTAATTGCTTTCACTTCTCCAGACATCCTCAGAGGAATTTTAACATCTGGCTTTGTATCGTTACTTGAAAAGCAGTCGGGTTTTTTCTGAGAATGGCCCCTTTCCTGATTTTGAAAATTCTCCACCCTCTTCAGAGATGCTTCAGAATTCAAGAAAGGAAATGATGATCTTTTCATGTAAATGTGATTTTTTTTTTTTTTTGATGAGGTTCTAAGAGGTATCTTTCCTCAAAAAATGGCAAATCTCTTCCAAAAATTTACACATATCTGTGTGATTACAAAGCCTACAAATATGTTACGTGCCTGGAAGATTGGATTAAAAAGGAATTTTTCAAAATGTTTAATGGATCTTTCCCTTTTATCAATTTCCCTAAAGAGGTTCCACTATTACAGTCAGATGAATAATCATGTGATTGTGTACTTTATTTTTCTGCATAATACATCGTGTATGCGTTGGGTTGTTGGGTTAACCCTACATTAATGTTTTTATATATATCTCCAGAGGGTGACTCGGCCAGATGTCAGCTATTTTAATTTAAATGTGTGCACTTGGCAACAGCAAATGTACGTGGCAATACATCTTTGGAGAAGCCCTGAAGAGTACTCCTGATTTTTCTCTTCTTCAGGGATTATGAACAAATATGTTATGAGACTCCAAAGTATTAGGCTGTAAAATTTAGAATAATGTTGTCTATCAGGTAAATTTATAACAGCACCAGCATTCTCATTTATTTCTCTTTCTCGTGTGAACCTTCCAGTCTCTCGTGCTGCTGCCTGTGTGGTTGAGATTCACAGGTAATTTATCACTTAGATTAATTAAATACTCAGATTCTGTGTATTTCTCTAGGATCTGTGACAAATTGGTGTTGGCCAGAATTTCAATTTTCAGTTTAAAAACAGTAATTCTTTACACTAGGACATCGTCGGTAACAACTTACCACCCCTGCGTCTTGTCAAATCCATTTTTGTAAAATGAATGTAGCCGTAGCAAAGGTTCTTTGCCAACTGGATATTAAGTTCCTGAACAGCTGGTGTATATTTTATTTTTCTGTCCAAGAACTCTGAGCCGAGTGTGACAACCCCGGCAGGTGTGGACAGTGTTTGCAATAAAGTGCACAGCCAGGCAACTTTGGATTTGCATTGCTTTATGCAGTTGGGGGGAGTCTTATGAATCTCATTCATTTAAAATTCCAGGCTTCACCTGTTTTTTGACCTGTCTTGCTTCTTCTAGAACCACACTGATTGTGCCTGAGGAAGGACCACATTGTCTCAGTCCACAGCAGAAATGTAGAGAAACTCACATATACCTTTTTAAGAATGGTGGATCAAAAGCCCCCCAAAACCTCCAACGATTTTCTACTTTGATTTGTAATGTTAAAAATAGACAATGTCTGTGGTTCCTAATCCCCAGGTCTGGACTGATAGTGGCTGGTGGCCTGTTAGGAACCGAGCCGCCCAGCAGGAGATGAGCAGCAGGTGAGGGAGTGAAGCTTCACCTGGACTCACACCCGCTCCCCAAGCCCACATCACCACCCCAGCTCTGCCTCTTCCTGGATCAGCAGCAGTATTAGAGTCTCCTAGGAGCATGAAGCCTACTGTCCACTGTGCATGGGAGGGTCTAGTCTGCTCATGAGAATCTAGTGCCTGCTGCTCTGAGGTGGAGCTGAGGACAGGAGCAATACCCTTCAGGTGTTACTGTCTTCTATTACCCCCAGCTGGGACCGTCTAGTTGCAGGAACACAAGCTCCACTGATTCTGCATTATGGTGAGTTGTGTGATTGCTTCATGGTGTAGTACAAGCTAGTAATGCCAGGAATAAAATGCACCATACTGTAATGCACTTAAATCATCCCCAAACAATGCTCCCCCACCCAGGCCATGCAAAAAGTGTCTTCCATGAAGCCATGAAACCGGTGCCTGGTGCCAGAAATGCTGGGGATGACTGAGCTATGTTACGTGTCTGGAATGGGAATGGTCTAGGCATTGAGAGCGCTGTATGGTGTGATGCAAGCACAAAGACAGTTTCTGGGTTACTTCCCTGGCAATCGTGCTGTTTCTAAGAGATGCTCATTCATTCCTTTACGCAAGCCTCCACCTCTGTGTCGTCAAGGTTAAGGAGGAGGAAATAGAGTGCTTGGGTCTCTTGCCCGGTGTCCCACCACTCAAGTGTGAAGATCCCAGCATACCCACTCACTGGTCTCTCCACTCTGAGTCTTATGCCAGATTTGCATGACTTTGAGCCTTTCCTGAGATGCCCAGAGCTGAATTAAAAAAAAAAAAAATCAAACTATTGGAAGATAGTCATTAAATCATTGCCACCCATTCATTACAAGGCATTCAAGCCTGTTGGGTGGAAAACACTGGGAACCCTGAGAGAATGGCTCCCCGGATCCACTCTCTCTACTCAGCTGTGCAATGCAGAGGGGTACAGTCTTTGGTACGTCTCCCCTTCAGGAAACAGCTCTCAGGAGGCTTTCCCAGAACTCAGGTTTTATACATGGACATGCAAGTCTATATGCTGCACACGTCCAGCTATATGGAAATGGAAACCATGTTCTCTGTAACTCCTCCGAAGGAATGAGCCTTTCACATTATGATCAGTTTTATGTCCTTCATCTGGACAAGCTTATGTCCTCTCTAAATCCCATACTTTGACCCGTCACCTTAGTTTCGTGTGCAGCCTCGATTGCACCTGCTGCCCTAGTCAAAGTCTCGATCTTCACATCCTTTACACATGTAACACACAAATTTAAACTTTCCGACAAGTAAGCTAGATAAAGTCCATACTCTTAGTACCATAAAACAGAGGTGAGATGGCTTTCCAAAAAACAAAACATGGATTTTGGGGTCCTACAGACTTGTTTCCAAATTACTAGTTATCTGAGCACAGACAAAACTTGTTAAACTATGTGAGCCTTGCTGTGCTAGACTCACTGCATAAACTGCCCTGTTTAATGAACTCTCTATACTCTTGCCCTTTGCAATTAGCTACTTACAACTCAGGTCTTGAGGACTGAATTTGCATAAAGATCTTCAGGTCCCCCATTCTGACAAGTGACACTCTGCTTCCTGTATGTTTATAAATTGGGTCAGCATAACTGGCCGTTAGGTTTCTTAGGACTCTGAAGTAGGCAAGGATTGATTATAACCACTTGGTGATCGTGCACAGAATCCCTCAGTGTCTATCAAGTGTGGTGTGGCAGAAAGGACGGGCAGAGGATTCAGACCTGATCCCTAAGCAAACTCAGGCCTCAGTTAGTTTGGAGTAACTCTTACCCTCAACTCTGGACTTGATCTTGGACTTGCTTGGCTGATGTGATATAGGCAAGGGTTTGAAAAAACACTTCCATCCTCTGCTTCTTTCCTTTAACTGCTGTCACTGCCAGGAGGACACCTCTTAAACTAGACAGCCCACTAGCTGGCCCATGATCTGGTCACGAACACAGTATCAAGCCCACCCAAGATCAAAGAAGCTCATCCAACATCAGAAGGGCTTCCTAGCTGATCCACAGATGCGTTACAAATAGTAAGGGGCTATAGTTTTAATTCATTAATTTTTGGGGTAATTTGTTACACAGAAGTAGCTCACTGATACACTTGTTTTCTTCAATTTGTGAAATGTTGGCTGTTATGAGAAATAAATGAGAGGCCATCCATAGAGAGTTTTTTCATTATCTGAGACAAGATATCCAGATGTTAACTATGAATTTAAGGATGATAATATATAAAGACTGGGATTTTTTTTGTTTGTCACATAGAAGTAAGATTGTAATTAAAGCAGAACAGATTTTTAATGTGAGACAAAAAATTCTTGTTTTCTTGTCTATACTGTATTTAAAGTTTTGTTATTATGGTACTTCTTCTAAAAGAGATTGAATCTAGGAAAAACATTAGCTTTTTAAAATTTCTTTTCTTTTCTTGGAGGGGTGAGAGTACACAGTTTTTAAATCACTTTTGTTTCACATCTTTCTACCGTAAATTCTTGGTATTAAAAAATACGTTTGCATCATCAAATGTCAATTCTTGACAACCTGCCTTTCAGAAAGTGAAGGCATATAAGTGACTTTTTCATGATTTCTACAAGAGACATTGAGCTTTTATCAAAATTTATATCCTATTTAAACGATGCCTTTGAAATCATTAATTTTACTGTTTAGCAAAGAACCTTTGCAATTAGCTACTTTAAATTCAGGTCTTTAAAGAGTTTTATGAAAAGCGTCTTCCTGTAGAGTATTTTTTTTTTATATATATATATATATAGTTTTAGGTCAGCATGACTGGACCTTAGATAGATAATGACCCTGAACTAGGAAATGATTAAATTATAATTATTTGGTGAAACTAGGCATCATCCCTGGGTATGAATTAAGCATGGCAGAGTGGAAAGAATGTGGCATGGCCCCCAAGCCAGCTCAGACAGTTGCTCTCTTTGGTTTTTTTTTTGTGTTTTTTTTTTTTTCCTTGTCTATAAGGTGCCTTACTTATGTCATATTATTGTAATTGTGAAAATACAATGCATACAAAGTGCTCAGTACCTCTAGGGACAATGTAGACATTCAGCAGACACTAATTTTTTTTATTAATACAAGTTAGTATTTTGAGGACATGGCATGTTTGAATTTGAAGTTTAAGAGCAAAGTTTACGCTACCAAAGCCAAACTCAAAGAGTAAAGATAGTAACAAGGGAAGGTTGGGGAGGGTTGGCTGAAGGATCTCACAGTCATGCACCTGTGTCTACTGAATCACAGCATCAGAGAGATGCGACAAAACACAAGATCCAACAATCTCACTGCTGGGTATATATCCAAAGGAAAAGAATATCATTTCATAAAGAGGAAACCCACACTCAAATGTTTATAGCAGCACAACTGACAATCGCAAAGATGTGGACACAGCCCAAGTGCCCACCAATACAGGAACGGACTAATAAAATGTGACATATGCGTGCTATGGAGTACTACTCAGCCATGAAGAGGAGCGGCAATCTAGTATCTTTTTGGACAACTTGGAGGGAAGTGGAGACCCTTCTTCTAAGTAGAGAAATAAACACATATACTCAATACTGAATTGGAACTAGTTGATCGACACTTAAGTGCACATAAGGAAGTAAATGTCAATGAAAATCAAGCCGGGGTGAGAGGGGAGGAAGGAATAGGCACCTTCACAGCTGTTAGGTGCAGTGTACACCACCTAGTGGAAGGGCACACTTAGGTGCATAAGTTTGACTCGATCTGCCCCCAAACAAGTATGAAAACAAAACATGTATGCCCCAACATTATGAAGTTAAAAAATAAAAAAAATAAAAAAATACATCATATAGTATAAACAAATTCTTAAGTTTCCTGGACCAACAGTTACATAAACCAAAACAAATTATGTATGATAAGGACGAAAGAAAGAGATCTGGAAACATAAGCTTGTGCTTTTATTATTAGATTCAGTAGGTGTGTGATTATTAAAGTGTTCTGCCAATTTCCCAGTCCTTACTTTCCGTTCCTGTACTCAACTGGCTGAAGACTGGTGACAGTTTGGGAACGGCAGCCAGCCCTAGAGTCACTTTGCATGGCACCATGTTAAAAGACGCCCAAGCAAAACTTCCTTACAATGCAATTCTTCCTTGTATAGTATTTGTATAAGGTTTTCACATTACCATTAATAGATGGAATATTTCTAGGGAGGGACCACTTGCTGTTTCATGGGTTGGTTTCTTCCAGCTTTGAAAAGCGTTACTTTGTCCTTCCAAGGAATCACTGAGTACCAGGACACAGGCTGGAACCCCTAGCTGGGTTAGGCAATGCAATCCTTTGTTCTGTGTTGCTCTACACTGGAACTTAGCCGAGTCTAGAGCAGGTGTATTGGGATGTTGGGTTTACCAGGTGCCAAGAGATGGGCATTGCAGGATGTTATTCCAGCCCTTGTAAGGACTTGGAACAAAGGCCTGTAAGTTAGAGTGTGGGATAGCAAGGCAGCAATTTTCGTAATGGGATGTAAGGCTGGTCGTTTACCACTAATAAAACAAACCAAAAAAAAGAGCTTGTTGTTGAAGTCAGAGCACAGGGCCTTCTTGCCCCCAACCCTTGCTCCCTTGGTGTGTTTTCTCCCCCACAGTCACAGCGATGGTTGTACCATATGACTCTGGCAATGTCCTGCCCAAGCCTTGTCCTTCTCAACACCCCTGCTCATTTTATGTGGGGATTCCTTGTAGATCTAATATTCCACATACCTTTACCAAGAGCTCAATACCTCCCCTTCCATCTTCAGTTGTGTCATGATTAATTTTATGTGCCACCTTGGCTAGGCCCAGGGATGCCCAGACAGCTGGTAGAAAATTATCTATGGGTGTAGGAATCAGTAGACTGAGTAAAAAAGATCCACCTTCTCCAAGGTGGGCAAACATAAAGCAGTCCATGGTGAGCACCCAAAGGGAACACAGGGGCAGAGGAAAGGTGAATTCACTCTTTCTACTTAAGCTGGGACTTGCATTTTTTTCCTGCCCTTGGCATCCGGGCTTCTGGTTGTGAAGCTATATATACTGTGTGTGTGTATTTATACATTAAATAGTTATTAAATTTCTAATGCTCAACTCACATTTGACTTCTGCAATGACAAGAGGTGCTCAACATGACTTGTATTCATCTTTTAGTATTGACATATATTATTATATTTTAACATATATTTTTTTCCTTTCTTAAAATGTGTATACTTTGGGGGGCATCTTTTCCGTGTGTGTATACAATGTGTACACACACACACACACACACGCCCATATATACTTATTCTGCTTCCCTGGAGAATTCTAATACGTTTGGTAAGAGTCTACATGTTCTTTAAAATTTAGCTCAGATGTCCTCTCCTTGAAGAGACTTTTCCAGCTCAGGGCTGCAACACATTTTCCCTTCTGTCTTTTTCTAGGACCATACAGTTGAAACATTTGGTTGCACACCTTTTTTCCCCTTTGGACCACATGAGCCTGTAGTTGTTCGCCTCTGTGGCTACAGGTGCACAGGGGCGATTTAATTCATATTAGTATTGAGTATGCTGGATACTTGCTTTTCCATTCTCATGCTCCTTTACTGAGGAGGATGTTTCAACATCCTTTCTTGACTTACAACTTCTAGAACTGTACAATTAAAAAATGGGTGTTGTTTTGTGGTGATTTGTTACAGCCACTATAGGAAAGTAATACGGTCTAAATATTTGATGCTTCTTTCTAAATACCTGTTTGGATGGATGAATGAAGGCACAGTTCACCCAGGGAGTGCAGGGAGACTGCTTTGATGGGTAGTGAGTGAACCTGTGATTCTGAGTTCCTGTCACAGACAGGATGGGAGTTTGATCTCAGGACAGTGTGGAATGTGGACGCGAGTTGTTTCCGTATGGTGTAGATTTCCAAGACAAGCGACATGTCCATCCTTCTTGGACTATGCCTTCCACTAGTCTATGATGACCTGTGGCTGAACCTGTCCTTTCCAACAGTCAAGGGACGTTTTTGATATAAGCAAAATACTGCTGTTGTTGTTTTTTTTAAGAGATCCTCTAATTGCAAAGCCTATTAATTTGACAACAAGACCTGGTGTAACATTTGCAGCACTCCTTTTCTTTTTTACATATCTTTGTGTCCTGTTTCTCATTAGCACCCTCCCTTGGGGACCCCTGAACCCACAGAAGAGTTTGCTGACAAATTCACGGCTTGGTTTTCAGTTCCTGTGGTTACAGGTGCACAAGGGGGATTTAATTCATGGAAGCTTTGCCATTTAGCTTTGCCATTTCAGGGGTCACAGGGCTCAGGAGACACAGAATTAAGTTCTGCGTACCTCAGGGATCCAAGAGAATAAAGTCCATTAATCAGAGCCTGGTGCCCTTTACTGAGGTTGCCTTCAGTGACTCAGAGCTCTGCCATTGGTCCCTGGAAGCTTCTGGACAGCCAGGGGAAAGAGAGTTATCTATCAGCTGCCTAAGAAATTATCGCAGCACTCAGTGGTTTAGAATGCCCCCTCCCCCTGGGCAAAACACCACAGACTGTTTATCTTTTAATTTCTGTAGGGTCAGAAATTCTGGGGCAGCTTAACCGTGCAACTGTGATGCTGGGGTCCCTTATGAGGTTTAAATCATCTAACACACGAAGAAAAGCCGAAGACATTTTAAAGATCTTAGACCTTCTGGAACACTCCCCAGATAAGTTGGCAAAAAATGGCATGATCTTTAACTGATGGTCCAAAACCAATGGCAGTAAAAACTGTTGGAACACTCAGGTTCTCATAAAACCTGTGACCAGCACACAACAAAGTCCTTTTGTGCAGCTTAGCAAACACTAGCTATTAAGAAATGCTGATGTGTTCTGCTTTTTTTTTATTCTAGCTTCCATTTTATTAATTTGCAGACTGTAATGGGTATGTTTTCACAATAGATGTAATAAGCCATGAGGAGCTTTGAATTTGCTTTTCCTTCCTAAGTCCCTTCTTCAGAGGCAACGCCACAGATAGGACTGTTTCCACTGTCCATATATTCCCATTTAACATTTTTACTGTTTTAGAGTTTTTTTTGCAGTTATAGAAATTCTTCTAGCTAAATACTACTGAGACACAGCGCCACTTTTTGTTTAGTCTTATTTTTAATAATCCAAATAAATGCAATTTGATAATACACAGTGGGAATATTAAGTTCATAACTGCAGGTAAAGTATCAGCAGTGAGGTCACAAGTGGATTTTTTCCTAACATGGAAAAACATAAATTCTCGGGTTTTACAAGAGATTAAGTGAATGACTAAGATTGACAATGAGATGATTGATATTTAAATATCCATATAAATAGATCTGTGAATAGATACATTAACTTTTTCAGAATAGTAACATATACATTCAGAAAGTATTTCTCAAAAGTGAAAATTAAACTGGCTGAGAAGGTCATTTCTCAGCTCCCTGCAAACTGATCTTAACGGAAGAGGGATGTGAATGAGAGATATTCTGAGCTATTCACATCGAAACCAGTGTCCTGTCATACTGTTCCAAAATTCTTTCATTGAAGAACTGAATTCATTGAAATACACACGGCGCACACAGACCCATGACGCTCACGTGCCCTCCCCACATTGCACATAGAGCACATGCCAAAGATGTAACACATGCAACATACACACTTAAATCATACAACACACACACAGAGTTGTCACGCATGAAACCGTTTCTTTTAGTTAATCAGGATTTTCTCAACGCTCTGCAGGCATCACAAGATAAAGAAAGAAATTGATGCTGATAAGACAGCAGCCATTATCTTTAATCCTTGGTTTCAAGCATTTATGCACATTTTAGTAACTCTGTGGCTCCTGGTCACTGAATTTGACGTTAGTTAAATAAACATAATGTATTTGATCCTAAAGAATTACTTTCTATAAATAAAATGCTGCCTTTGGCTGTTTTTCTAAAGCGAGACTCCAGGTAGTGAAGTGCCACTCCAATTTTTTGTAAGATTTCATTTTTTAGAAAAGTTCGCAGCAAAATTGAGAGTAAGGTACAGAGTTCCCAGATGCCCTCTACTTCCCCCCAGACACACACACTCATGCACAGACTCCCCTATTACCAACATTCCCTCATGAAACTGGAGCATTTGTTACCCCCCTGAACCTACATGGAAACATCTGTGTCACGCAACGTCCATAAACGACATTTGGGGTCACTCTTAGTGTGGAACAGTCTGTGTGTTAGGACAGATTAATTTTTTGTTTTCATCTGGGCAAGAGTCAGATTTCTCAGGAAATTGCCTTTGGTTTGTTGTTCATTATGTTTTAACTAGATCTCCCCTTCATTCTTGCTGATAGATATGCTATATTGTAATAGATTACATTACTGGGTTTGTTTTCTATTATTGCTTAACAAACTTTGACCTCTTAGTAGCTGAAATTAATGCCCATTGATCGTTTCCCAGGTCTGAGAGTTAGAAGTCCGGCACAGAGCAGCTGGTTCTGTGCTCAGCATCTCATCACGCGGGAAATCAGGGTGCCCACCAAGCTGGGTTTCCATCTGGAGGCTTTAGGGGAGGATCTGCTTCTGAGCTTATTCCAGTTACTGTCCAGGTTCAGTTCCCAGCAGTTGTTCAGGGAGGGTCATGACTTCCATGCTAGCTGTGATCTGGGGCCATTCTCAGTTCCTAGAGGCACCCAGAATCCTTCACCTTCTGAGTCCTCAGCTTTCTTCATCCTTAGAGTCAGCCAAAGCAGGTAGAACCCTCGTCCTGCTTCAAGGATGTCTAATCTGTCTAGTCTTCCCTTGGCCCACATCTCCCAGCTTCGTGTTCTCCCCCTGCCTCTAAGGCCTCACAGCACTGCATCAAAGCCCCTTGACAATCCAAGCTGACCCTCTGCTATGGTTTGAATGTGTCCTCCAAAAGCCATGTGTTGGAAACTCAATCTGCAATGTGACCAGAGGCATTTGGATCCTAAATGTGTGACCTTCATCAAGGGATTAATGCTGGTCATCAATGGGCTTGAGCCTTCCAGCTCCATCTCTTGCTCTGTCTCATCCTCTCTTTGCCCTTCCACCAGTGGACGACACTGGACGGAGTCCCCTGCCAGATGCTGGCCCCTCCATCTTGGACCTCCCAGCTCCAGAACTGTGAACCAGATAATTTATGTTTATGATAAAGCACTCAGCCTGTGGTCTTCTGTTATAGCAGCACAAGATAGGCTGAGACATCTGGCTGTCTGAAGATGAATGAATCTTAATGATGTCTGCAAAATGCCGCTTCCATCTAACGTGACATATTCCAAGACCTCGGAATCAAGGCATTCATTCTTCTTGGGAAACACAATTACACTCTACATATAATCATGTAATAACATTAATAGCATGAAACCTAGTATTGAGATCACATGAGCCAAACAAGAGGCTAGGCAAATTTCAGTTCTCATCCAAATCTTTTCTTTCTAGGTGTTTTATGAAGCAGATCTCCAGGGCCCTTAGCAGATAAAGCAGGTCAAGTGCAGAATTAAATATTCTGATTGATTACAAACCATGAAGGAGGCTATTGAGTCACCACTCAATAAAGTAATCCTTGAAACAGATGATACTGTGGGGTGCCTGCACCTCCATTCATAAGGCAGCACACGTTATTTACTCTTACTGGAACAATTTAAGAAATCAAATAGGGAGCTCTTACTGTTCCTCTTTTTTCCTTTCCCACCCCTACCTTATAGGTAGACAGTTCATGAACATCTGTTTTGATCTAATTCTCTGTATATCTCTTTCTGTTCCTATGAGGAGTACAGTTATGTAACACTCTTGGTCATCCTAGATTTTCTTAAAATGTAGTGTCCAATTATAGGACACACATATTTCATAGTTTGGGATTTGATTTTCACTTTCCCCCAAATGGTACAGAATTTAATGTTGCTTATTTTGAAAAATGTCTTTATTAGGGTTGTGTCATTACAAATTGGAAGGGAACTATTAATTTTTTTAAAACTCCCATAGTTCAAGTTCATGGCAACTACTAGCAATGTGCTCTGTACAAGAACTAGGCTGAATACATGTTATTATTCCTGCTTTACATATGAGGAACTAAAGCTCAAAGAAGTTATAACGTCTGCCCCCAGATTGCTGAGCTGCAAATGTTAGAGACTGGGTGAGTGACTTCAATCAACAACCTATTAGAATGTCTGTCACAATGTCTGTCTGTCTACCTATTTCTATGAACTTTTCCCTATCCAACCACCTACCCATCCATCCATGCATCCAACCATCTATCCATTCATCTGTCCATCTATTCATTCATCTACCCTCCATATAGTCATACATCCCCCTATCCAACCATCTGTTCATCTATTCTCCCATCCTTCCATCTACCCATCCATTCCACCCTCCATTGATCTGTATTGAGGCTAGGCAAATTTCACTCATCCATTCATCCAGCCACCCACGCATATATTCATTCATACATACATGTTTCCATTCGTTCATCTATCTATCTATCCATCCATCTATCTTTCCATCCATCCATCCATCCATCCATCCATCCATCCATCCATCCATCCAGCCATCCATTGATCCATCTACCCATCTACCCATCCATCCATCCATCCAACCATCTATCCATTCATCTGTCCATATATCTATCCACCCATCCACTCATTCATCCACTCATCCATCTATTCATACATCCACCTATCCAACCATCTATTCATCTTTTCTCCCATCCATCCATCTACCCATCCATCTACTCATTTATCCATCTATCCATGCATTCCACTGTCCTTCATCTGTATTGAGGCTAGGCAAATTTCATTCATTCATCCACCCACTTGTCCATCCTTCCATCCCTACATCTTTCCATCCATCCATTTATCCATCTGCCCATCCATCCATCCATCCATCCATTCATCCATCCATCCAGTCCACCCTCCATTCATCTATCAATCCATCCAACAATTCATCCATCCATCCATCCACCCACCCTGCCAGCCATCTATCCATCAATCCACCCATCCATTCATCTATCCATCTGTCCATCCATCCAACCACCCAACCACCCACCTACCCATCTATCCATCTATGCATCCATCTATCTTCTCATCAATGTACCTATTCATCTATTCATTTGTCCATCCATCCACCCATCCATCCATTCATCTATCCATCCATCCCTTCATTTCCTATTTACCACATTGCCTTGATGACCATGGAAGGGGACACTTTCTCACATCTTGTGAACTGGTCATAGCCTTATCCTTTATCATTCCATTTATATATCCATTCATCCATTCGTACTTCCTTTATTTATCCATCTACCTACCTATTTTATAATTACATGTGTATATTAGGATAAACTTTTTAAATAAAGTTTGTATCCTGAAAATTTGGTTTTACATTTCTTTTCATCCTAACTTCCTATTCCTAACACCATCTTTACAACCTTGTAAATGTCCATTTCTAGTAATTTATTATCTAAATACTTAGGCAACTCTTTATCAACTGAACTTAATTAGCTGTAGTGTGTGTATGCGCGTGCGCGTGTGTGTGTGTGTGTGTGTGTGTGTGTGAGAGAAAGAGAGAGAGAGAGAGAATGGAGGAGAAGAAGGACTTCTGAGATAATCTTAGATTATTCAAAGGCAGATTTCAATTCAGCTTTGAACTTTGGTTTGTTCTAGAAGAATTAACCATGTGCAGGATGACCTCATAGCAGATTTGGAATTTGGGCAGCACCTGAGTAGTTCAATTCCAGGCAACCAAGGGGCAAGAGGAAAAGAATTGTGCTGCAAGGCAGAACCCATTGTTTCCAAGCCTAACTAAGTTGGAAGTGGCTTCTGATTTCCAGGGCAGATGCTTGTGGAAGGGCTTCACTCTTCACTGGGTTGTCTTTCTGCTGTAATTCTTCAGCTCTGAAAATGGCTTCCAATATATTAGTCCTCATATCTTTCACAGTTAGCCTTTGCTTCAAGATCCAAGAATTCCCAAGCTCTCCATCTTCCTTTTACCCCAAATGGGACAGGATGAGATACCTGTTCATAAGGCAGTTTTGAGAAAAATTGCAAGTACATGCCAACCTTCCCATTTCTTATGTGTCACATTGACTTGGTGGCCATGGATGGGGATAGTTTTTCACATCTTCTGAACTGGCCACAGCACTACCCTTTATAGTTCCAAATTAGATGATGCTATTTGAGTTTTCCAGATTATCTTGCATTTGCTTTCCATGAAAGTACACCTGTCTCTCAGGAGGAGGAGTTGTTTAGCTGTTTCTGGTAAACTCTTTAACTTAGGTCAATTTGGTTTTAACATGGCATAATTTCTTGAGGTTGGTGGCATTCTTGGTGCCATTTGTGAGTCTGAGCACCACGGTTGTTTTTCTCCTTCGTTTCTCTTTTCTTTGGTGATTCTGTTTTCAGGTTCTATAGGTTTTGTGAAGTAGGAGCAGAGGGGATGGAGACTTGTTCCTGGGCTGTCATTTCCCCCAAAATGTTTGCATTTGTTGTTGTTCATTTTCAAAAAGCACATTTGAGAGTCTCTGTCTATTGAGGCTGGAGTTTAACCTTTTTCTATTCCAACATAATAACATGTGTGATTGCCTTTACTCTGTCTTCTTGTCTAATAAGTGATTTTAAGTCTGCCTTACTGTTTCATTTGTTTTCTCTTTTTTGTCAGATGATTATGCCTTGCTTGTCTATATTTCTCCCCATGATGAGAAGGCAGATCCTGCTCTGTAAACTATACTCGTGATTGTCTTTGAGGTTTTCCAGAACATGATTGAACATACATTGCAAATCTATATGTAAAATGCTAAAAATGACGATCACCTAGTAAGTGTTCAAAAATATTAGCTAGTTTAATTTTTATTCATGCCTAAGTTATTCATAATTATAAATGATATGGTACTTTTTAACTCCCAGTACATTCAATGGGGAAAATTAATCTTTTAACAACGTGTATCTTTCCAGGTCTTTTCAAATAGAATATTGGTTTTAAATCCAAATTCTGTTTTATTAAATTATGTTTCAATAGTTACACCATTTTTCAACAACTTACGGCATTTTGATAACCATATTTGAAACCTTTTTTTTTAAATATATAAAATACTATACTCTACACTTACTTTGCTGTAGCTATAACTTTTGGGCCTTGTATTTCATAATTTTTCCATTCTTGAGCTCTTGCATTTCACTTCTTTATAAGTTTAGATAGATATTATTTTTTGAGAAGGGTAGTCAGTTATTAAAAAATGAGACCTTAAATATTTGAGGATGGTTTTCTTCTTGCTTTAAGTTATGACAGACTTCTTGGTGGGATATAAAATTCTTTTTTTCACCCACTTTTTGCTTTAAAAGAGAAAAGGCATCTCAAATTCAGGCTTCTGTATGAGAAATCTGAACACTGTGTGATTTTGGGTCCTTGTGGGTAGTCTGCTTTTATTCTTTTTTTTTTTTTTTTTTTTTTTTTTGACAAAATTCTTTAAGAACTTTTCCCCCTTTATTCTAGTAGGTGAAGAAAAGCAAAATTCTAGATTCTATCTTAGCATGAGTGAATTATTTTTGGACTTCAGATTGCCGCTAATGTTCTCTGTTCTTTTTTTCTTTCTTCCTTTTGTCTTTTCTTTCTTTCTTTCTTTTTTTTTGTACATTTATGGTGGCTGTCACTTCTTTCCTTAAATATTTGAATAAGGAGAGACTTACGTAGGTCTGACTTGAGCCAAGAGGCTGGCTAGGTAGCTTCACCTTAGCTCCTCCCTTTCCTGACTTGTCTGACAGGGGGAGTTTATGCTATTTCAGATTCACACACAGCAGCCTATGTTCTGTTGCCAGTAGGCATCACTTCATGTGGTAATGCTGTTTGCTGTGAACATTCTTACCCCATTACTAGATTATTTTTTATTTAATATTCTGGATTCATGTGGCTAATCTCTTAGCTCTCCAGCTGCATGAATGCCAGAGCACTGTGTCCTTCAACCCACGCAGAATTCCAGATCTGTACTCACACCAAGACGCTTCATGCTGTGGATGCCCTGCATGTGCTTCTTATTCACTCACTTTCTTGACTGTTGCCATCTTTGACCAGGGAAGGAGGGAAGGACCCATCCACTATCTTAAAATGTAACAACATCTGGATTAGAAAATGGGCTCCAGACATTAACAGACATCTCATTTAAAAAGACATACAGTTGGCAAATACACATATGAGGTCTGACAATTACATTCAGAAGCTCATCCTAGAAAAAGTGTTAAATACTTCACTGATGAATATCCCTACAGTCACCTTTAAGGTACTCCCCCGGGGAAGCTATGTGCCTAGACCAGCACCTAGCCCACCCTTCAAAGGAAGTTTGGAATCCTCTTTCTGGAGTGGCCATCAGAGCTGTCATTTTACATACGAAAAGATGTTTCACATTTTATATTATCAGGGAAATACAAATTAAAACAAGAATGAGGTGCCACGGCAGGCATGCCTATTAGAATAACCGAAATCCAAAACACTGACAACACCAAATGCTGGTGCCGGTAGGTAGGGAGCAACAGGAACTCTCATTCCCTGGTGGTGGTGGTGATGCAAAATGGTACTGCCATTTTGGAGGACAATTTAACAGTTTCTTATGAAACTGAACATAGCCTTATAGCATGACCTAACAATCACAATCGTATTTACACAAAGGAGTTTTGTAAAAACCTGCACATGAATGTTTATAGCTGCTTTATTCATAATTTCCAAAATTTTGAAGCATGCAAGATGCTCTTCAGTAAGAGTCTCAATCCGTTCAGACTCCCATAAAAAAATACCATAATCTTGGTGGCTTATAAAAAAAACAGAAATTTGTTTTTTATAGTTTTAGAGGCTGGAAGTTCAGATCCCGGCATGGCAGGTGCTGTGTCTGGTGAGGATTCATGCCCAGTTCATAGATGTCACCTTCTCTCTGTGTCCTCACATGGTGGAAGGGGTGAGAATCCTGGTGTGGCAGAGGTTGTGTCTCATGAGGACACACATCCCGTTCATAGATGATGCTTTGTCCTGTGTCCTCGCATGGTGGAAGGAGTGGTGGAGCCCTCTGGGCCCTCTCTTATGCAGACACTGACCCCATCCATGAGTCTCCACCATAATGACCTCATCACCTCCTGAATAACTCACCTCCTAATGCTGTCACCTTGGAGGTTAGATGTCAACATATGAATTTTGGGGGTACACAAATATTTATTTGGCAACACTAGGTGAGTGTATAAGTAAACTGTGGTACATCCAGAAATGCACTCTTTCTTATTCAGAATAAAAAGAAATGAGCTATCCAGCCATGACAAAATGTGCAGGAAACTTAAATGCATGTTACTAAGTGAAGGAGCCTATCAAAAAAAGGCCACATGGTGTATGATTCCAAGTGTACAACAGTCGGAAAAAGGCAAAACTGTGGAGAGAGTAAAAATATCAGTAGTTTCAGTGGCATCCAGGGAGGGGTGATTAGGTGAAGAACAAGGATTTGGGGGGCAGCAAAACTCTGCTGTAAGGTACGCAGACAGTGGACATGTGTCATTATGTGCTTGTCCAAACCCACGGAAGGCACAACACCACAGGCAAGTCCTAATGTAAAACATGCACTCCAGGTGACAATGACATGTCCGTGTCAGTTTATGGATTGTAATAAACGTGCCGCTCTGGTGGGCGATGTTGATAGTGGGGGAGGCTGAGCATGCATGGGGCAGAGGGCTTATGGGAAATCTCTGCACTTTCACTCAATTTTGCTGTGAACCTAAAACTTCGCTAAAACAAAAGTCTCTTTTTAAAAGCAGCAGTGTAATGCGGGGAAGGGAGACGTCTTGTCTATTTTCTATTTCATATGGATCTTGGAGCAGTGGAAACCTGCAGTGTGTATTGATGTCACTTTTTGTAGCTGTGGTAAATAATGTTATGTTGGCTTTGAAAAAATGTTGTGGAAAGGTCTTATCAGACAGAGACGTAAATAATATGCATTAATGAGCTGTGGTGGACAAAATAATCGCTCCTCAGAGATGTGCTGCTGACAGCATGATTTTAGCCCACTGAGCCCTGCCTCAAAGTGCTGAGCCATGGAACTGTAAGATAACAAATTTACATTGTTTAGGGGTGGTGCCTGTGCCTCAAAAGGGTAGGGCGCTGGCCCCATATACCAGAGGTGGTGGGTTCAAACCTGGCCCTGGCCAAAAACTGCAAAAAAATAAAAAAATAAAGTGAGACTCTGTATCTAAAAAAAAAAAAATTACATTGTTTAAACCACTAAGATTTAATGTGTTATAGCAGCAGTAGGGAACTCATACACGTATATACATCTCTTGATGAAAAACTCTGTTAATGGATACATATTCACAGTCTAGGGCTAAGTGTCGGAATGTTCCCTTCCATTGCTTCAAGTGACACCTGACCCCACATGAAAAAGTGTGTGTTGCTCACAGAAATATTCCAAGAAGCTAATGTGTCCCAGCAAACACCCAGCATGCATCCTGGATAAAGCACTCAAAATGCGTATCCACCTGTGAGCTGGGAGTCAGGTCATGAACTGGCCCAGAAGCAACGCCTTCCTGGCTACCCAGGGTTCAACTAACTGGAGCAGGATGAGGACCTGGATGGCATCAGGCAGCTTCCAGAAGCAGAGCAGATGGCAATGCTTCTTTTCTTTTTATTATTATTATTTTTTATTATAGATAAAAATATGCACCATAGATGTGGCCCAACCCATTACCCTCCCTCCACTCTAACATCCCCCCTCCCTTCCCCTTCCTTGGCCCTTTCCCCATAGTCTTGTGGTATAGTTGGGTTATAGCCTTCATGTGAAAGCTATAGTTTAGCTTCATAGTAGGGCTGAGTACATTGGATACTTTTTCTTCCATTCCTGGGATACT
>CAUYPK010082417.1:0-31030 GCA_963574355.1 Loris lydekkerianus
GGATTGGTGAGAATACACTTGTGGTGCATCTTACAATGATATATGTGAAACTCAGTAAATGTGGAATGTAAATATCTTAACACAATAACTGTGAAATTGCCAGGAAGGCTATGTTAACCAGTGTGATATAAACGTGTCAACTGGTCTGTGAAACCAGTGTATGATGCCCCATGATCATATCAATGTACACAGCTATGACTTAATAAAAAAAAAAAAAAAAATACTTGGTCTGCAACAGTGAAGTGACTTTGTTTAAAAGCATAGGGAACAGAGTACATTCAAGACATAACTTCAATAGAGGGACTCGGCCATTAATGCTGATATCAGGCAAGCATTGGGAAAGCACAAAATTATGAGATTTTTCAAAAGGTGTAACATCTCCATCTTTTTAAATGGCTGAATAGTATTCCACGTACAAGGTGGGGGCAGGGGACTGAGGGAGAAGGAGAGGGGTGGAAGGAGGGGTTGGGGAGTCACGGTCTATGGCACACCTCTTGGGGGCAGGACACAGTTATAAGAGGGACTTTAGGGAGCAAGTGCAATCAGTGTAACCTAATTCTTGGTACCCTCAATGAATCTCAAACAATAAAAAAAATACGCATGTGACTTTTCAGATGCTACTAGGTCCTAAAGGATTCATAGAGGACGGAGCACTGGAGTAGATTCTCAAATGGAAAATGTGACTTTTCCAGAAAGATGAGGGAGTAAGGTATTCCAGGACAGAAAAAATTTTAAAGAGCAACAACCGCAAAAGTGCAGAAAGGAGACTACTTCTTGTGATTCCAATATCAGGTGTGTGAAAAGGACTGGAGAAGGGAGAAGCTCCTAAGGCAGGAAAGGGCTTTCAGTATCTGCTGAAGGCGCTCAAACTTTGTTTAGTGGGGAATCATAAGCAGACTGTTCCTTGGGGAGGGGAGGTGGGTGCTGGGAAATCATGTGATCAAACTAGTCTTTGAAAAAATTACTCAGAAAATATTAGATGAAAGAAAATCAGAAAGGGATAGATTGAGACACATCCAAAGGCAGGAAGGAAGGTGTCCAGGCATGCTCCAAAAGTAAGGGAAGAAGGGCATGATTTTCAGGAGTATTTATGAGGCAGTTTCAATCTCTGGGTGGCAAGTGACGCCCTGTGGGAAATGAGGACAAGCTGGGGTCAAGGGTGATGGAATGGCAAGGTGCATAGTATTGCTCTTCAATTAATGAATAATGGTTAGAATGGTAAGGGGGGTCCAGCCAGAAAGCTCAGGGAGGAAGAAGTCAAGTTTAGATGCCTGGCCTGGGCATTTGGTGGTAATGTGAAGTCTTCATCATGGGTGACATTGCTTAGCAAGGGCGGGGAGTGAGTTGAATACAGGGGAATGTGTAAGCCTAGAAATCTGCCAAGTCAGACATCCCCTATCCGGTACTTAAGTGGCTGATCACTTCTAGGCAGCCTGTCAGAATTCATTCATCCATCTTGTTGGTTTCAGCACTTTGTTCCACCTTGTTGATACCATTTAGAATTTTGATTCTATCAGTCAACATATTAGCCATTCCAGGCTTTCCAGTTCAAAATGGTTTCTGTCTAGCACCCACTGCGCTCCCAACTTCCTGATAAAATAACCATTAAAAAAGATAATATATCACATCATCACTCAAAAATTACACCTTTGTAAAATAGCAAATGTTCCCTTTCCTTACAAGCATTTTTGGAACTGGTACAAAAAGGCTAAAAAGAAAAGAGCCAGAAATGAAAAGTCAACAAGAGAATATGTAAAGGGGAAGGGTTAATAAAATGAAGAAATGCACGGGAAAAATTGAAATTGCTCAAATGAAATCCACATGGACAGTAGAGAAAACAGAATAAATTGTATGAAGGACATACTTCAAAGCTTACTCTGAATCCAGAGTGAAAGAACAAAGAACTGAAAGTGAAAATAAGACAATAGTTACAGAGGCTAGGGAGCACAGCACCACCCTTAGAATACAGAGGTTGCTGAGATGCAGATGACGATAGTAAATATAATAACCTAAGTTATAATTAAAAAGAAAATCTCAAATGCAAAAAAATCCAAGAGATATGAGTATGAAAATTAAAAAGTTCACTACATGCCAAGGAAATTCACTAGAAAGAAACTCATATTACGTGTATACATACTGACAAAAATCTGTCGTAAACTTCCTATAGCAATATTAACCAAAGGGAAGGGAGAGAGAGTCAAGGAAGAAAAATAAAGCAAATCATTTATCTCCTGTGGAGTCCTACATGGTACAGAATGTAAACTTGGATCCAACCAGTCAAATTATCCTTCATCTATGAACAACCAGAAATGAAACAAAGCTGCGGAAATGAAGGAGTTAAAAAAATAAAATACCGATATTCTCTCATTGAAATAGCTATTGAAAACACAATTCAAATAATCAAAAATAAAGTTGATAGTAAGAACCTAAATACAGAGAAACTATACATAAAATAATGATTGGATCTTCCAAAACCACTATCAGCAGAAACAACATCCATTTTATTAAAATTATCCGAAGAAGAAAGGTTTTAGTACACCGAACCCCTTTGAATTGGCCATGAGTTACATCTGCAATAAAATAATTACACATTAAAATATAATCTTGTATTATTGTACTTTTAATTGTGCATTTTTTCTTTTATTTTAATTACCTAGATTTAATTTTTTCTAATGAGTATACACACATATCTTTATATGAAACATATATGTCCTTCAAGTTTTATATGATCTGTGAAATTGATTGGCATATCTTTGCTATCTTAATATAAATCTTTGATTATTGTGGAAGTCAATGGTTCCAAGGTCAGAACTTTATAACATTCAACGAGGCAAGCATCTGCCAAGGTAACTCAAATTTTATTAATGTTCTGGGACAATTTGAAAATCTATTTTCCTTCTTATTCACTAGACCACTATGTAAGACTATCAAATGCAGTGCTGAAATCAAAATACACTAGACATATAGAGTCATTCCAATTTACCAGCCTAGTAAGTGTATCAAAAACAAAACAAATCGAAAGAGGTTAGCATAACCCAACATGAATTGTTTGTGGGGAATGGCACTATTTCCTAGGGATCACTTTTTCCTTTCTAAGTATTCACACATCTCTTTTCAAATAAGTCATTTATAAATGTTGCCACACTTGCACATCAAACTTATTGGCATATCAAATCAAAAATTCAATAATTCAACAGTTTTTCAAAAAGTTAGATATTTCAGTACCTCTGATACCATTTTTATTTTCAAGTATTATTCATAACACATATACATATATACACATATATACACGTGTGTGTGTGTGTGTGTGTGTGTGTACATATGAAAATGCTATCTGGAAAGTGTCCAGCCATGTATGTCTTAATTTTTCATATTGCACAGCTGGATACTTTATGGACAGTCCTCATATATGTCTGGAAATTACTCCAATGTCTTGGCATTCAATTCTAATTGAATCTGGAATCAAGCTTTTAAAAGTCATCAAGGAATAATGGATTTATTCGTTTATTGAGGACCACCTGAATGCAAACATGTTGGCCCTATGACATCTAATTAAATAACATAATCCACTGTTGAACTAGTAGGATTGTGTCTATTTTGGAAAGTTAAGACTCAGATCCATAAAGTAACCATCTAACATCACACAGCCAGCACACCACGGTGCCAGCACATAGATAAAACCCGATCATTCTTATGGCAGCAATGATTCTGCTTTAGTTTATTGTCTGTTAACACCACCCAGCACTCCTTAAGCATTGACCTTCCCTTCTACTAGGGTTTAGAAATCAATTCTGCCAAAACTTTACTTTTGCTTTCTTCAGATTTTTTTTTCCCAATGGAAGCTCATTCTGTCACTTGACGGCACCAGCATGTGCTTCCGAGAGGATATCCCTACTTTATTTTAGTATCATATGTACTACCTCCTCACTTCTGTGGTTGTCTTTTAGCTATCTGAACACCCCTCTGCCCATGGACAGCCCCGAAGCATCTATCTAACTGTTGTCCCTTCCTTTCTACCATTTGTGATTACACCGCTCCCGTTACACCACTGCTCCCTCTGGAACCAGATCCTTGTTCTTCATAATGTTCCCTTTTCTGAGAGTTTTGAGACTCTGCTTTCCTGTAGACTGAGCTGTCTGCCTTCTATTTCTTGTCAATTTCATTAAATTTCAGTAAGACGGTTTCTTTTTCTCCCAAACTTCTCCTTACATGCATTACTAACAAATTATTTCTTTGTACCTCATTTTAAAAATGTAAACAGCTTCACATAGCCCCAAATGTGCTATAAATATTCTGACTATTTTCTAAGACACTTTTCTGGGGCTTGTTAAAAGATAGAGGGCTCCATAGTTACTAAATACCAAGAGCAATAACCAGTTCTCCTAAATACCCTTGTTTCCTCTTCAGAGGATTCTGGAAAATGGATCCCACACTGGGTGGTCTCACTGACCATGTGTGACTGTGTCCCTCTTGGAAGTTCCACGTCATGCTGTGCAAAGTGTGGCTTTTGAGGCAGCTCATTCTCAGCAGCTGCTATTCATTTCCCCAGTCCCATCACCAGCTCCGTTTAGGTTCCCTTCTCTCCACAGCTACCCTTTTCTTCTCTCAGCTTTCAAAGTCTATTTTTACTAATATTTACCTACTGATTCAAGATGACCTGAGACTCTCAAGCTCCACTGTCCGTTCATTCATGTATTTGTCCAATCCCTACTAAGTGCTAAGCTAAATGTCAAACCCTCTCCTTCACATGGAGAAATCTGTTATGAATGGGACACAGTTTCTGTCCATTCTAAGATGAATGGGACTCAGTTTCCACCCAAAAAGAAGTCACAGTCAAATGAAAGAGATACCTTATAAATGAAAAATAAAACTCATTTTAATAACTTCAGTGAATAAAAACAAAGAGAGAACACATAAGCAAACAGATAAAATTCAGCTTAAGTTCTATGTAAAAGCCACCATAGAAAATAATAAGGAAAAGAAAATATTATTATAAAAAAAAATCAGAACCCAAAAACTGCATCCTGAAAAGTTCAAACTCTTGAACTAACAAAGTGCAGAAAATATCTGTCCTTGGAGATAGTCACCAAGATTTA
Organism: Loris lydekkerianus; assembly: GCA_963574355.1. Lineage (NCBI taxonomy): Eukaryota > Metazoa > Chordata > Mammalia > Primates > Lorisidae > Loris > Loris lydekkerianus. The sequence continues at coordinate 5,097 of CAUYPK010082417.1, forward strand.
GCACTCCAAGCATCATGGATCCTGCATGGACCTATAAAAGTAAGCCTGAAGGGGTGGCCATTGTCAAGTGAAAATGGTGTGCTCAGAAAGCTCAGCTTTAGCCTGAACACCAGGGGAACCCCTGGAGATGTATATGCAAGGACTGACTTGAATAGAATCTTTTTACAGGCCAGGCAAGGTGGCTCATGCCTGCAATCCCATCACTCTAGGAGGCCAAAGTGGGTGGATTGCTTGAGCTCAGGAGTTTGAGAGAACCTGAGCAAGAGTGAGACCCTGTCTTTACTAAAAATAGAAAAATTAGCCACTCATGGTAATGCACACCTGTAGTCACAGCTACTCAGAAGGCTGAGGCAAGAGGATTGCTTGAACCCAGGAGTTTGACCTTTCTGTGAGCTATGATGCCATGCACTCTAGCCTTGGGCAACAGCGTAAGACACTGTCTAAAAAAAAAAAAAAAAAAGAATTTATTTACAAAAATTTTCCTTCTGACAATATGGAATGGAGAAAGATTTGAAGGAGTGAAAAGAGAAAGGAAAAAGATAAGTCAAGAGACTGGTGGAATAAACTAAGTGGTCATCAGGACCTGAATATCACACAGAATGTAGAAATGTCACCTGTTTGAGAGATGTAGAAAGTGGGACTGATAGACTCTCCCAGAACAGGTAGATCTTTGCAATGAACCCAGTTTCTGCTTAGTTAAAACTAATATTTGGGAAGAGAAAGAGTAGGATGAATGAGTGGAACACGGGTATTTTTTTATTCAGTGAATCTATTAGGTATGATACTATAAGGGTAGATATATAGCCTTGTATACATCAATGCCCATGAAATGTACAGCACAAAGAGTGAATCCTCAGTAAACTATCAGCTTCAATTATTACTAATGTATCTATATTAACTATAATAAGTATAACACTAAGATGTTCATAATAAGGAAAAATTGGGAGGATAGACATTTGGGAACTCTATATTTCCCCCTCAATTTTTCCGTAAATCTAAAACTAAAACTGCACAAAAAATAAAGTTAATTAATTTTTTAAAAAAATAGGAGGTGGGAGAAATATCAGTGTGGGATTTCCCAGCACCATGGGCATGTCAACTTTAGGTTAGCCATAGGGGAGGGAAAGCTTTTGAACAAAGGTTGCAGAGTGAGCCTGTGGAAGTGCTGTCTCTGTACTTCCAAAACAACTCATCTTCAATTTCAGCAGGCAGGACTCAATGACTTTGGTGTTCCTTTGACAATGGGGATGCTGTATTTATGGACGTGATATGAGAGCACCAGGCATACATTCCTTACCAAAGTCACACGACACACTTTCCCCTTAGAAACTGAGCTTTCCTGATCTATATAACTATTACCAATATATTGTGACTTCATAAACTTGAACAGGATTACTAATTCTATATCCAGATTGTGCATTTGGATGACTTATCATAGGTATAAAATGTGCATGCTATCAACTCATGAATCTCACTGTTCAAATGTGGAACAGAATATAAACTACAAACTGCATTTCACACAATTCTAGTGGATCTCTGAATACAAGAGAAATAGAAGAAAGAAAAGAAATTTAAAAAATAAAAATATGTGGAAAATCTCCAATTTAACCTTTAGAAAAAAAGGTGTCCTGTCAACTTTCTGCCCATTAGGATGCTAAAGTGTATACCGGACATAAGCTTTTGTCCTCAAGCTGAAAATAAAAAATAAATAAACAAATCACACAAACTAATAAACAACTCCAGCTCCTGCCTGCTTGCAGAGCTATAAATGGCATGTAACGCAAGCAATGGAGAACACAGAATACATGACTTCAGAGTTTAGAAAAGACATTTGTGATTTTCCAGCTATTGCAGACATACCTGAGGAATGTGGAATTCATCACTTCCCAAAGATGTTCATTCGACTTCAGAACTATCTTACCAATGAATTATCGTACCCAGAGTTCTTAATTTTCTATATATACACCAAAAAATAAAAATCTGCCTTCACTAATTAATTCTCCCAATTAATATGTGTATAGGCACATGCATTGTATTAGGCATTGTGCTAAGCATCAGCTATGCAGTGGAGAGAACAAACTTAATCTCTAGATCCATGGATTTGTATGGAGAGGTATGAGTGCATGTTAAACAAAAGGCAAGCATATAAAACACTACAAAGTTGCACACTATAAAGATTGTTGAGAAAAGTACAAGGGCCAATGAAAGAGAAAAATAGAGAAGGATGATTTCATCTGATGTGTCTCCAAAAAGGCCATTCTAAGGAGGTGACATTTCAGCAGAGACTTGTAGAATGAGTCAGAGTTGGCTAGGTAAAAACAAAGCGAGAGAAAGGGTTTCCCCAAAATATGACTAACTTATATGAAGGTCACAGAGCAAAAAACTACCCATGATATTCAGTGAACAGACAGAAGCCAAAGGAAAAAGAACATGAGGAGATATTAAGAGGTGATATTAGTTAGGTAAAGGCAAGGCATGGAGAATTCCCTCTCTGCTTTACAGGAAGTCTTGAAATCAGAGAGTGCTTGTTTTCCAAACTTGTTCCTCTTTTTAAAAATTCTTTTCTCTATTCTAGATTTTTTGCATTTGCATATAATTTTTGGAATAAACTTATTACTTCTATTTGTTTTTAAATAGCCTACTGACATTTTGATAGAGATTGCATTGAATCTATAACTCAATTAGAAAGATGTACCATCTCGACAACATTGTCTTCCAATCCAGGAACAATGGATAGCTTCCCATTTAGTTAGATATCCTTCAATTTCTTTCAGCAACATTTATAATTTTTACACATATTCAATTAATAAATTAAATTAATTGTTACATTTTTTAAAGTGTATTCCTAAGAACTGTGTGCTTTTGATACTATTGTAATTATTTTTTATTTTTATATTATTAGCATTCAAAATATAATTGTTTCTTGTATAGTGACTTTGTTTCCCACAACTTATGAAAAATTATTTATTACATTTAATTTTATTAGAAGGATGTTAGGATTTTCTGCAAAGAGCAAATGTCATCATGAAATATAGTTTTGTCTTCTTCCTTTCAAGTCAGTCTGCCTTTTTTGTTTGTTTGTTTGTTTGTTCATGTATTTAAGACAAAGTCTTACTCGATTGCCCAGTCTAGAGTGCCATGGCATCAGCTTAGCTCACTACAACCTCAAACTCCTGGGCTCAAGTGATCCTCCTGCCTCAGTCTCTTGAGTAGCTGGACTACAGACAGCCTCCAGGATGCCCAGCTAATTTCTTTTTTATTTTTTGTAGAGACAGGGTCTTGTCTTTGCTTAGACTGGTCTCAAACTCCTCAGCTCAAGGGATCCACCTGCCTAGGCTTTCCAGGGTGCCAGGATTACAGGTGCAAACCACTGCATCTGACCATCCTTTCAAATTAGTCTGTCTTTTATTCCTTTCACTGCTTATTGCTCAGGCAAGGATCTCTGCTACAATTCTGCTCCTGATCTTTGTGTGGGTTTGGGTGGGGAAATAGTCAAGATTTCACATTTAAAGATGTTATTAGTAGGCGGTTCTCATTTTATTTCCTTTATCAAGTTAAGAAAATTTCTTTTTATTTCTTTTAAAATTGTGTATTTTTAATCAAGAATACATGGTGAATGAAGTTTGTCAGATGCTTTTCTACATCAATGGAGATGATCATATAAATATTCCCCTTTAGTTTATTAATGTGGAGAATTACATTGATTGGTTCTTAAATGCTGATGTAAGGCCCTGTATATAAAAGATAAAACTTTATTTGAATATAATTTATTATCTTTTGATAGTATATTCCTGGATTCAATCTATTAATTTTTTATAGAGGATTTTTACATCAAAATTCTTAAAAGATATTGGTCTATAACTTTCTTTTCTTGTACTATTGTTTTATGATTTTGGAATCAGGATTATCGTAGCCTTACTAAATGTATTTTTTTTTAATTTTCTTCTATTTCATAAAAGAGTTTTTTATTAGTATTATTAATTAGAACATTGGATAGAACTTACCAATCTATCTGGACCAGGTGGCAATGTGTTTGCTTAGAAACCCAGAATCTTGCTTTAAAAGAAACCTGCCCATTTCAGCTAAGTTGTTGGATTTATTGGCATATAATTGTTAATAATATAGTTGTATTAGTATTTTAATGATTAAAATGTGCATAGGTAAATCCCCACTTTCATTCCTGATATTGGTAATTTCATTTATTAGTCTTGATTAGTCTTGCTTAAAGTTTATCAACTTTATTAAAACTTATCAAACAGCCAACTACATATTCTATTTCTTTCTTTCAGATTACATTACGTTTGTTCTTATTTTTTCTCATCAAAGAGGAAACTAATAATCTTGAATTGAAGCAACTTTTTTTTTTGTTTCTAAAATAGGGATTTAAATCTATAAAATTCCTTTAAGCACTATTTCATCTTTATTAGCTAAATGTTTAACTAATACTTTATCTAAATACTTATTAATATTTAGCTAATACCTTAGCATCATTTCAGCTGAATTATATTATTTAAATTTTACTATGGATTTTCTAGATTTTTTATTTTTATTTAATTCTAATTCAACTTAATTGTGATAGAACCTACTCTGTATGATTTTACTCTTTTGAAATTTACTGAGATCTAACTCAATGGCTAAACAAGTTGTTTTTCTTGCTGAATCTTTTATACATACTTTAAAAAATGTGCATTGTGCAATTTGGGGGTATAGTTGTAGAAAATGTGAATTATGTTAAGCTAGCTGACGTATTTTTTAGCTCTTTTCTAGCCTTAATGGCTTTTTGTTTACTTGTCATGTCAGTATCTAAGAGAATAAAGTTAAAGTTTTGACTATTTGAGATTTTTCCATTAGATTTGTCAGATTTCACTTCATAAACTTTTATGCTACATTATGGGATGCATATGTACTTATAATTGTTGTCGTTCTAATGAAATTGCTTCGTTCACCCTTATACCATGACCCTCTTTACCCCCTACAATACTCTGTGGTATAAAATCTACCCTGTATGATGTTAATATAGCCTTGCCATGAGCTTTCTTATGCCTCCTGTTTGCACAGTTCATCTTTTCCCTTCCCTTTCAATCCATCTGTGATTTTTTTGTGTATTTAAAATGCTTGTACATAGAATATTTTTTCCAGTTTTATAGTTGATAATGATATAAGGTCTAATCTCATACCTGCTACTCCATCAGACCAGGGAGAGGAATTCACACAATATATTTTTCATAATTACCACTACTATTAACCACCTTCCTTTTTCCAGTTTTCAGTGCCCTAAAGATAAGAATTGGTATGTAGTTCTGTTAAAAGATATTTCATTAGGTATAACCAATACTTCAGGCTGGAAATGGAATTGTATAGACCTTTGCCAATGAGACCACTGCTTTCCAAACTTAAATGTAAGTTAAAAATCACTTGTAGATATAGTCACCTAGAAATTCTAATTCAGGAGATCTGAGATGAGGCCTAAAATTCCAATCCATGCCAATAATGCTGGTTTATGTGCCCTACTTTGAATAGCAAGGGTTTATAGTGCTCATTAACTTGTAAAGAGTCAGTCAGGTTTTCTGTGTCAGAGGTTACAAATCTGAATGGCTGGATGATATAAGGGGGGTATGTGAGAACATGAAGCCAACAGATGTCAAAAAATAAAAAAAAGTTGAAATCAAGGGCAACATGAAGACCGTAAGCACAACTCAAAACATCAAATTAAGACGTTTAAAATATCTGTGCTGCCAAACAACAAAGCATATGAGACAAATTCACACCATATCCAACTGTTTACAATTCCTGTTGAATGCCTTTGTCCATACATTAATTTTTAAAAATGGAATCCTCACATCTAAAATGTCAATGATTTATGTGTAAAGAAAATTTATATTCAGTCTCCAAACAGAAATTGAACCATAGTAGCCCTTCCCAGTTTATATTTTCCCCATTTTACCTACAAATATATACATTAAATCCTTGATATAGGTGTTATTAAAACCTATACATGTCTTATTGATCATAAATTGTTTACTTATCAATATGCATTTGAGTTTCCACCATGTTTCTCATATCTTTTTTACATTATTTTTTGTTGTTTTTATTAAATCATAACTGTGTACATTGATGCACTGAATGGAGTTCAGTGTACTAACTTGTGAAATGCTGACATTGAACTAAATAACACATTCATCCTGATCTCAAGCAATTCTCCTGCCCTGGTCTCTATAGGCATGATTTCTATTGAAGAACCTCTTGGTTGCTTCCAAGTTTTGAAAATTATGAATAAAACTGTTATAAACATCCATGTGCAGTTTTGTGTGGATATATGTTTTTAAGTCACTTGAGTAAATAACCAGTAAGTGGAATTGCTGAATCATAGGTTAAGAGTATATTTAGTTTTGTAAAAACTGCCAAACCGTCTTCCAAAGTGCTGTACCACCAGCAATGAATGAGAGCTCCTATTGCTTCCCACATCCTCACCAACATGTGGTGGTTGGTGTCAGTGCCCTGGAATGTGGCCACTCTAATAGGTATGTGGTAGTATTCAAATGTTCTTTCAACTTGCATTTCTCCAATGACATATGGTGTTGAGCATCTTTTCATATGCTTGCTTGCTACCTCTAATTCTTTGTGGAGGTGTCTGTTTAGATCTTTTGCCCTTTTTTAAATGGGTTTCTTGTTTTCATATTGCTTAGCTTTAAGGAAGTCTTTGCATATTTTGAATACTGGTCATGTATCTTATATGTGTTTTGCAAATATCTTCTCCCAGTCTGTGATTTGTCTTCTAATTCCTTTAGGATATCTGTCATGCAAGTTTTTAATTTCAATAAATCTCAACGTAATCAATTTTTTTCTCTGATGGATTGTACTTTGGGTCTTGGATCACGCAAGTCACCAACAAACCCAAGATCATCTAGATTTTCGTTTTATCATAAAACTTTTACAAATAATGATATAACATTTAAAATCAAAAGTTTACAGCAAATTTTGTGTGAATAAAGATTAAGATATCAAGATGATTAGAAGGAAAACTATGGTGGCATAAATTAGGCTTCTGGTGAATTCAGTCTTTTTATTATCCCCTCTGAAAATATGTAGATTTGGGAGAAGACAAAACTCTCATTATACATAACTCTCATTATATGTAACTCTCATTATATATGTAACATTCATTATAGATTGCCTATCTTTCTTTAACTTAGCAAAATAATTTATCTCTACAAAGTTTTCACTCATTTAAACTTATAAATTTGATGAATACATGAACAAATACCTTACATTGCCATTTTATAGCAATCTCTCCATTTTATAGATATAGAAACTATGATGACAATAGTGACTATTGTCATCTACACAATTGCTGATAAGTGCAAAATGTACCTTCCTAACTCCTAGACTACCATCTTCTCTCCCACATCTCCCAATCATACTTTCTTTCCTCAGCCCAGGACTTCAAATCTCAAAACAATTCCTTGGACTGCCAAGATCATTGTCAACAGCAATAATAAACACCAATAGCATCTAACATTTATATGGCCATTTCTATGTACCAGGTAACTAACTTCCTAATCTCTAACATACATTGGTTAATCCTCCGACCAATAACCCTGTGAGGTAGATGCTATTTTTACTTTCATGTATAAATAAGAAAAGAGAGATACAAAGAGGTTAAGTGATTTTCCTAAAATCACATAGGTAACAAGTGGGACAGAGAGGATTTGAACACAGGCAGTTAAGCTCTGATGTCTACAAGCATTACAACTACACCTTGCTATCTCTCTGAATTGTGCCATTATACTCCTGCCTTCTAACATGAGCCTTTAGGCAAAATATGATCCTTTTGATGCTACTCACATACAATTTCTTTTACTTTAAAATATTAAGGGAGTAAAATGTTTTTGTTATGTGGATAGCTTTTACAATGTTAAATCAAGTATATTAGTGTGCCCAACAAACAAATCATGTTCATTGTACCTGATAAGTAGGTTTTCTCAACCAAAACATTTCCTAAATAAAGGCATTTATTCACACTGTTATGTCCAACCACTTGCCAGTACTACCTTTTTCAAATGAATCTGCTGTTACCTTTGTAACAGATAAACACGTATTAGTAGTTGTAAAGGAAATGAAAGTAATTACAGGATTTTGAGACTTTTTACTGAAACAAAAACAATATATGCCTTCCTCAATGAATGAATGTACTTCCTACCCACTCCAAATGAAAAAAGGTAAAAATTCCTTAAAATAATTGGTAAATACATTACTATTCTCTACCATATTAAAGTCTCTATTGGATACTAGCATTTTCTATGTTTTTTAAGAAATTTATAGGTTTTAGAAACAAAGACAATAAATAAGAACATTTGCATGGACTAGGTGTGTTAAAATCATTATTGAATTGTCTTATGTTAGTTTGAAGATGTATAGGATAAAGATCATTTAGATTATTAATAAGAAAGATATTTATGAAGTGAAAATTAATGATGAAGAAATCTTCCTAGATGGATACTGAATGACCACAGAATTTTTTTACTTACAGGAAATCATGTGTCAAGAACCAGGAAAGGACACTACAAATTTATCAAACTATTTAGAAAAATTTTAGGATGAGGAAAGAAAATTAATAGAAGAAAGCAATTGAGAGACTTAAATTCATCTTTTTTTGAAAATGCCTCGTCTCAGTGGATGTCATTTTATATCAAAGGAGAAAAAGAAGCTCCAAGTAACAACAATGGGAAGCACCTGGGTTCCTCTCAGCTCTGCAGAATACAGTATACAGAAACCATAGTTTGCTGGCATTTATCTCCAACAAATAGTAATTTGTCAATAAATAGCAAAGAATAGTAATGCTGGGGGTGGGTGGGGAGGAAGGTTACAAAATGCTACACTGTGGCTTTTCTTACTGTGGTAGGAAATGTATGAATAAGAATGCTGGAAATAGAAACTTCATCATTGGAGCAAAAAGCTCAATAGAGAAACATTTTCACTAAGGTACAGTACTGGTAATGGGAACATACTTTACAGTCCCCACTCGCATTCACAAGTCTGCATCAAGACTTAAGAGGATGATTCTAACTGCAGCCAGGTGTAATATTAGGAGATCCAAAATGAACCTGTTTACTTGTTTATGAGCATAATTTATCACATTCAATAAAGAGTAAACTAAACAACAAAACCATTGTGGAGTCTGGTAGCATAATTCCTCCTGATTTGTTTTTAATTTCTGAGTAAGGCTATTTCTAATTTCATATAAAATGAAGCAGTATTTTTTCCAGTTCTTTAAAGTATAATAGTGATGCTTTAATAGAAATTGCATTAAATTTGTATATTTCTTTGGGTAGTATGGACATTTTAACAATGTGGATTATTCCCAGCCATGAGCATGGTATGCTTTTCCATTTGTTAACATCTTCAACTATTTATTTTCTCAGAGTTTCATAATTCTCCAGTACTATTATGAAACCAATTTATAATCACCCACACTTTCATATGAAAGATAAAACACAACTATAGCCCAGGATGAAGAGGAGGAAGGGTGGGAAGGGGGAAGGTTGGATGGAGGGAGTTAAATGGTGGGACCTCACCTATGGTGCATATTGCAAAGATACAAGTCAAATCTATTAAGTATAGAGTATAAATGCCTTGACACAATAATTAAGTAAGTGAGGTAAAGGCTATGTTAACCAGTTTGATGTAAACATTGCAAACTGTATATAACATCAGCACATTGTATCCCATAAATGCATTAATTTTTATAGTTATGATCTAATTTTAAAAAACGGTACCTCTTGTACCATTTAAAAAAAAACAGCATGGAGACATAAAGAAAGGCTTAAATTTGAACGAAATAATACATAAATATGTTTATATTATATTGTATTAAGATACTACAAAATATATTGTTGAAATCATACGTTAAGGAAAATGAAGTCGAAATTTTAAGCAGATTGGTTTTTCTATAGGTGTCATTCACTACAGAAAGATCTATTCATGCCAAAAACTAAAAATGAAAACCTATAAAACATTGACTGAGAAATAAAAGTACTAGCAGAACGGGGTGAAAAATCTAAAGGAGAAATAAAAATATGCAAGTAGAAATTTATATAGTCATTAACATTGCTGCAAGCCCTATGAAAGCTAAAAGAAATCAAATCAGAAATGTGGCAGACAAACTGAAGAACTGCCTCAGAATAGGAAAAGAGAGTTGAATTGAAAATGATCTAAGAGCAAAATAGATATGAAGGATTCATAGTACCAACATATGAAAAGTTAATGTTCCTGGAAAGAAGATAAAAACAATGGAACAGAAATAATAAGGAAAGATTTGATAGATGACAAAATTACTGAGCTACAGTACAAGTTTCCTTTTGCATAATTAATGGCACATAGACTAACTTTTAGTAAATACTTCTGGAAGTTTTTTAATTTAAAGATATTAGTAAAGTTAATGACAAAGAAGAAAGCACAAGAAAGAAGTCGAGAAGGAACTGGGGGGAAATAAGGGAAAATAGAACAAAAAGGAAAGAAGAAGAAAAAAGAAGAGGATGAGGGAGAACTGAAGGAGGAGAGGCAGAGATAAGGAAAACAGTTGAAAGTGAGGAAGAGTAAGAGGGGAAAGGGGAGGAAGGAAGTGTGAAGGAAGAAGGGGATGAAAAAAAGAGAAGTACAAGAAGAGAATAAGGAAGATGAAGAGGAGAGGGAGAGACTGGGAGAGAGGAGGATGGGAAGGAGAAGGAGGAAGATGATATAAGGTAGAGGAAGAGGAAGGAGAAAGAAAGGAGAGGAGAGAGAAAAGATGAAGAAAAAGAGGAGGAGAAGAGAGAGAGATGTGAGAGGGGAAGGATGGAAGACAAAGAAGAGGGGAGAAGGATGAGGGGAATGCTGTTATACTGTATAATACATAAATGTGGGAAAAGGCAATAGAGCAAATTCCAAAGAATAGTAAGGAGGAAAGTTTGACACAAGAGTATTATACCCATATAAGTTTTATTTCATGTACAAAGACAATTTAAAAAATTGTCAGATACTACTCTTTAAAAAAAAAAAAAGAAATTATACTACTCTTATTAGATGCATTGCTCAAAAAGCCACCCTAACTGATCAAAAATTCATCAAAATTAAAAAATGAGTAATTGATAAATCATGGTATAAACAAACATTCAACAAGTATAAAAACCACTGGAACACAGAAGTCAGTTTAAATAATGACTATAAATATGAAGAGAAAAGGATGCAAATAGCAAATATGTATCTTAGAAAAGCCATACACGACTTAAGAAAAGAAAGAACCAAAAAGTAAGTAGGTGAAAAAAAAGAGGAGATAAAGATATTTTGGCATTATCCTACATAAGGAGAAATATGGATATATGGTTTTACTGCTGAATGTGAAAGAGAAATAGATGTGTATGTATTTTTAAGCCTAAAAGAAACCTCTGGAGGGTAAAAGAATATATTCAACCTCTGGTGAAGGGGGAGGAGAACTATAGTAATAATAATAGTAATAAAATGCTAAACTTTTCTGCATGAAAGGACAGAGTATACATTATGTATACACATTATCAACAGAGTGAAAAGGCAACCCAAACAATAGGAAATATATTTGCAACCCATATATCTGATAATAGATTAATAACCAGGATATATAAACATTCTGCAACTTAATAACAACAAAATTATCCAATTAAAAATTACATGAAGAATTTTAGACAAACAAACCCAGAAAAAGCAAGTGTTGGCTACACTGTGGATGAAGTGAAATCCTTGTACATTGGTGGTTAGGAATATGAAATAATGTAGCAGGTATGAAAAACGGTATGGTATGTCCTCAAGAACACTTAACATAAGATTACTATGTCATCCAGTAATTCCACTTCTGAGTATGTGCAGCAAAAATTAAAAGCAGGGACTCAAATAGATATTTGTACAACCATCTTTATAACAGCAGTCTTCAAAATGGCTAACGTGTAAAATCTAAGAGTTTGCTGACAGACAAATGGATAAAAAACTATGGTACTTACATTCAACTTAATATTACTCAGTCTTTAAGGAAGGAAATTTTGACATAGACTAGGGCATGGATGAACCCTGAAGATAGAATAAGTAAAATAAGCCAGTCATGGGAGGACAAAGACTGCGTAGATGCCTACTAATGGGATCGCAGGATCAAATGGGAGGTCTAAGTTGAGTTCTTTGAGGATTCTCCATACTTCTTTCCAAAGAAGAAATCCCAATGAAAGAGTAAAAGTATTCCCTTCTCTCCCCATCATCTCCAGCATCCTCAGCTTTCAGACATTATGATGTGGGTTATTCTCACTGGGGTGAGGTTGCAGACAAAAAAGAGGTGAAGGAAGCTCAACCTAAACATCAAAGTTTATACAAAAATTAACTTGAAGTTGATTATAGACTGAAATGTAAAATGTAAATGTAAAACTACAATAGTTTTCGAAAAAAAAATCTTCAGGTTCTCAGACTTGGCAAAGTCTTGACATATTCATGAGAAAATAAGTTTCTAAATTGCACCACATCAAAAATATTAAAATTTTCCCTGTGAAAGACTCCATTTCTCTATGAAAGATTATCTAGAGAGTTAGAAAGAATATTTGTAGACCATACATCTGAAAAAGAACTAGTATCTAAAATATACAAAGAACTTTCCAAACTTAATAGTAATAATCAAATAATCCATTTAGAAAATGGGGGAAAGAAACAGATATTTCACTGAAGAGGATAGATAGATATCAAAGAAGTACGTGAAAAGTATTCAACATTATTAGTCATTAGATAAATTCAAGTTAAAACCACAATGTAGTATCACTCTACACCTATCAGAGTGGTAAAATAAAAAATAGTAACAATGCCAAATGCTAGCAAAGACACAGAAAAACAGGATAATTGCTAGACACTCTGGAAAGTATAAGAATACTTTCTTATAAAGCAGCTCAAATGGCTGTCAATTATGGAATGGATTAGCAAATTGTGGTATACTTATGCCCTGGAATACTATGCAGCCATAAAATAGATGGAGACTTCACATCTTTTATATTTGCCTGGATGGAGCCGGAACATATTCTTCTTATTAAAGTATCTCAAGAATGGAAAAAAGTATCCAATGTACTCAATACTACTATGAAATCAGTATATAATCATCTACACAATCATAGGAATGGTATAGTCCAGAAAGAAGGAGGGAAGAAGAGGAGAAAGGGAGGGGAAGTGGGGTCACGAGGAGATAGGGTATCTAGGGGGACCTCACTTAATGTGCATAATTGTAATGATACATTTCAAAACTATTAAGAATAGAGTATAAATGTCTTGCCTCAACTAATAAGTAAGCGAGGAGATGGTTATATTAAAGTTAGATGCAAGCATTCAACATTGTTTATCAAATCATCACATAGTCCCCCATAAATTCATGAATGTACACAGTCATGATTTAACAAAATAAAAAAGTAAAAAATTAAAATAAAACAACATGCAACTCTCGTATGACCTAGCAATTACACTCCTGGGTATTTATCACCTGTAAATGAAAACTTATTAAAAAATGCACACTAATATTAATAACAGCTTTATTTATAATTGCCAAGAACTGGAAACAACCCAGAGGCCCTTCAATGGGTGAATAGTTGAACAAACAGGGGTACATGGGATACTGTTCTTCCATAAAAAAAAAAAAAAAAAATTAAATGCTGATACAAACAAAACCTGGATGAGTCTTGAAAGGTCACTCTGCGTCAAAAAGCCAAAATCAAAAAATACAAATCCATTTACATAACATACATGAAATGATGGCATTTTAGAAATGGAGGACATTTAATGTTCTCCAGGGATTGGGGAAAGGATGGCAAGGGAAGAAATGCAGTGGAGGTGGGGGACAATGCAAGGGAACCTTGTGATGATGGACCTGTTGCTCGGTACCTTTTTTGTGGTGACAGATATACCCATTCACACCTGATAAAACTGTATAGAAACGAATGCACACTTTCATACACATATATAAAGATTAGCACAAGAAGAGGAAACTGGACAAAATCAGTCGATAGTATCAATGTCCATATGTGGTTGTGATATGAAACTAGACTTTTGCTAACTGTTACCATCAGGAAAATTGGATAAAGGTTCCCAGGAGACATCTCTCCATTATTTCTCATAACTTCATGTGAAACTATAATCATCTCAGTAAAAATGTCAATTTAATAAAGATACTGGATAATATCATCCAGAATCTTAAATCCTAGTCAAGGAGTTTGAACTCTTTTAAAGAGGCAATTGGGAGCCATAGAAGCTGGTTGAGTTTGATCCACAACCAAAAGAACCATTCAAAAAAACTAATATGAAGATAACGTATGATGAATTAAAGGAAAAGTTACTAAAATCAGAAACTCAGAGAACTGTAACAAAAGCTCAAGTGAGAGTTGATACTGAAGCCAGGAAGAGACCCAATGAAATATAGAATAGATCCACGCCTAGGTCCACTTCAGCAACCACATACCCAACACTCATTCACTTCGTTCAAGTTCTTTGTCATTTACACCGTATCTGCAAATCAGACATTAAAATAAGGTCATTTCCAAGAATAAACTCATTCTAGGATACCATAATCTTAACATTTTTAGAAATGAAGATAATTTTTAGTATTTGATCTCAATAATTTTTATAACCTTATAAATATAAATGAAATAGATTTTCTAATCATGATAATCGACATGTTCTTAAAAACATTTTAAGGTATTTGCAGACCGGAAAAATACATTAGCCTTCTGTTTTTAATTAATTTTAACCAAACATTTGCAACGTTTTTATTAAATAAGTTTATAATCCATGTTTAAATGTCGGAGGAAATATAATTTAATTTTAATGTCTTGATTTATTCATTTTGTAAGCAGCATCTCAATTTTCAGACAAATATTTAATGAATTTATACATTCATGTGATTAGATATGAGATAAAACACGTGAGTGAAGTGCTTCTCTAGGCTCCAGACATTCCCAGGGATCATCAGACTGCAGGTCCAGGATGTGAGTCTGTCTCTGCCCCACCACAGACTCTGTCCATAGCTCCAGGCTGCCCTGGATGGGTTTATTTATACCATCTTTAATACCTCTCAGGGATGATGATTCCAGATCTGGAAGAGGGAAGAGGCTTACCTTATGGGGTTGTCCATCCTGGACACTGTGAGAAAGGCAGCAAGATTGGCTGTGTAGGAAGAGCACACAATGAGGGTGAAGAGCCACCAGCTCCCCATCACGATGCGCATGGCCATGGAGTTCACGGAAGATTCACCACCTGTAGGAGGCAGCAAAACAGATTGGCCCCAGCCTTCTGCTCTCCCATCCCCAAGGAGATGCTCCATCCTGTGGCCAGGCACACAGGTCACCAGTGGTGGACTGTGTCAATTCTAAAAAACCACCCATCTTGGAAAGGAACAGAGGACCACAATATACAGAAAAGTTAGGATTGGCTTTCTAGCTATATGAAGTTAGCTAATGCGCCAAGGATAGAGTTCTGAATAGCAAAACCTTCCAATTAGAAGATTCTACCTTATGGTGGTAAGAACTTCCAGAGTTGCAACTCAGATTCAGGTAAAATAGACTTAGGAATTCTGTAAATACAAATTTACTTCCTACCTGGAGGGAGACCTAACTGTCTTTTAAGGATATAAATGAGGTGTACTATATATCACTTTTATTAATATTCATCTCTCCCTAGACAGCTTTTCTTCCCCCCAGGGTTTTTAGAAATCATTGCTTGTGAATTTTGATCAGAAGCTGCCTCTTCGAGGTCAGTTATTTCTCCTTGGTCCCTTAGGTGGTAACAGAAGAAAGCTTCTCACTGCCTATTTTCCTTACATAATTTCGCAAAGCTTTTCGCCATGGTGCAAATAGGGCCAAGACTCACATTAGGAACTTTGCAATTTGCTGTTTTCAGTCAAAAATATACAACTCTGTAACTGTAGAAGTGCTATCCAGACCTCTCAGAGGTAGGAGAGTTTGTATCTCAAGACGGCTGGAGTATTGCTTAGACGTTTGCAACACAATGGTAATTTTTCCCCCCAATAAGTCTTCAAATTTAAGCAAGGTTTAGAATTTCATTTGATAATCTCATGTGCATAGCAATTGCTCTAATGTGGAAAGGAAGAAAAGTGCAAAGCAGAACTCCAAAGTTAATTTCATCTAAAGTGGAGAATCAAGATTTGAAGTCAAGTTCCTTGTTGTCGTTTCATTTAATTTCTATCTGATATTACTCCGAGAAATTGGGTGCAGCATATTAGCACTGTCCTAGAGATTAAATAAAATTGCATTTAAAATGATTTTGGTAAAATGCACCTGAGAACTTTGCCGACGCATAAGTTCTTCCAGGCCCCCGGAGCTAGTCAAACATCAGGAAACCAGGAAGGTACCTTGTTGTACGAAGGCTCCATAGACGATCCAGATGGCGCTATGCAGGGTGGCAGAAGCAGACGGCCGGGGCTGGGCAGAGCTCTGAGCCCTTACAGCCTGTATCCTGTTCAGCACAAATATCAGCACACCAACCACAGGGATGGCTGCTGCGATGCAGGCCCACACAGCGAAATCGAATGGGGCAAAAAGGGAGAAGATGCTGATTTTCTCCTCAGGCTTCTTGATTAGAATCCCCACTGAATAGTCCATGTACCGCTTGCTGAAGTCCACGACACTCTCCCTCTCTGGTGTGATGGTGATGGCAGAGATGGCCAAGTCTGCTCTCTGAAAGGCAAACCATGTCATCAGCTTACAGCAATCCTCAGCTTACTGCTGGCTTCTGTCCAGGGTCCAGAGGTTCTGCCCTCTACCCTTTGAGTTGTTCTGTTCAGAAGAAATGGATTTGAGAGTTGACACTGTGATTCCAAATACTGTTAGAAAAACCCAATACTAGCTGTCTGTTATTACCTCCATCAACTTACAAATATCTCTCCCAACCCTAACAACTCCTGGAAACCTCTTCTAGAGGGAAGAGTCTAGTAAAGAATTTTCATTCCTCTATAAAAGGTAGTTTTTCTTCACTTTCTTATCATTCCCCCTACCAAACTTTAGTGACCTCCTTCCTTTTCCCTCCAGGCCTGCTGGCCCACTGGCCATCCAGAAAGCCCTTCTATCTTCTTCTAAGCCTGTCTGCATTCTTTTCTTTCTTTCTTTTCTTTTCTTTTCTTTCTTTTTTTTTTTTGGCCAGGTCTGGGTTTGAACCCACTGCCTCCAGCATATGGGGCTGGCGCCCTACTCCTTTGAGCGACAAGCACTGCCCATCTGCATTCTTCTTATACATCAAGGCCACAGACACACTCTGTCCCCCCATAAAGTCTCTCCAGACTCCTTAGCCTACACTGACCTCTCTCTTTTCTTAAAAACTTCAGAAGTTGTATGCTGACTTGCGATAACCATTGAATATCATTAACATATCATTTCCTCATAGTTTTATATACAGACTTTATGTCAGAGAGCAAAATAATTCAAGAATAAAGGGGTCATCTACTGGTGATTCTTCCTATAGTAAAGCCATGTTCTCAGGAGTCTTTCTAGCCAGGCACAGTGAGTGGCTCATACCTATAATCCCAGTACTTTGGGAAGCCAAGGCAGGAGGATTGATTGAAGTCTGGAGTTAAAGACCAGCCTGAGCAAGAACAAGACCCTGTCTCTATAAAAATAAATAATTTTTTTTTTTTTAATTAGCCAGGTGTAGTGATGTAGCCTCAGCTATTTTTAGAGGACGAGGCCAGAGGATTGTGTGAGCCCAAGAGTCTGACGTTGCCTTAAGCCGTGATGTTACCATTGCACTCTAGCTCAGGAAACAGGACTACAACCTGTCTCAAAACAATAGGATAAAATAAAAAAGAGTCTCTCAGGACATGCTCTACCATGACCTTAAAATTATCTTGCAAACTTTTTGCTTTCCAGTTGGGCTTTACTTTAAAAGCAAAGACCTCAGCTTGATGGATCTACATCATGGGACAAGCCACCAAGTATGGGGAAGGTTAAGAGGCTCATTCCAAGGTGGATGGACAGCGGGAAGTAAAGGAGCATGCGATCTTTCTTCCACCAGGAGGAACAGTGAAAGGCACAGTAATCCTACTGATCTTGGCTCTTGGGCCTCTCAGTAGGAGACATTAGCAGAACAAGGTTTGCTTTAGAATGACCAGTGGTGATAAGTGGTCCAACCTACCAGCTCACATTGGGGAAACACATATACAAGGATTTTGTAAGGTTTAACATATGAGTTAGGGGAAGATATACTGATGTACTAAACTAAAATCCAACAATGTATCTAGAGCAAAGAAAAAAGAAGTGGTGCAGGTGACTATACCACAGCTGTCCTCACATTTGCCACATTTGCGTGTCTAGTTCTTGTCTTTCTTTACAGAAGTCCAACCTCCAGGATCATTTTTAGGATTAGGACAGTTTGGAACATATTTAAGGACCAAGAAAGAGATTCAGCAGAGCAGTGTAGGTTTACAACATAGGATGGAAGGAAGTCAATTTTATAGAGCAAAGTCCAAGGAGAAACAAGGGAATTGACTCATGACCCAGGTAGAGAGATCAGGCTGAGACAGTGGGAGAGGCAGATAAAGGAAGGAATAGGTGACCCTCCCTTCTAGAGGGGCTGCTGGTGCCTGTGGATGAGAGTTTCATAAGAAGTATAAGTAGAATTTCATGCCCCCAAATCTCAATTTATTTTCCCAATATAGAAGTGCATTTCTTTAAATAGAGAAGGATAGAGGATTATTAGGTTGCTCAAGAAGAAAAGTAAACGATTCAAATAGTTTCCACAAGATGTAGCTAAGAGGCTCACCAAAGGACGAGAGAGTCGGGCTTTACTGAAGGTCCAGCTGACATTGGAGACCTCACATAGTTCTACATCAGTCTGGAAAGATTTGTAATTTTCTTCTCTAATTGCATGCATGCAAGTCAAAAGCTTCAATAATAGAATCAATTCAGGGTTTGGCTGCAAGAATACAGTTATCGCAAGGGATGAAAGGAACAGGGTTTTGTTTGGTCAACCACAGAGAGCCCTCTAGGCAGGAAAAAATGCAATGTCAGAAAGGCACAGACACAGAAGAGAAGGATGAGCCTCACATGCAGCAGCTACACAGAAAGAAACAGACATAAAAGACCACATCTGTCATGACTCCATTTCCAGGAAACATTCGCTAAAGCGATTCCGTGGAGACAGAAAGCGATTAGTAGCTTAGGACTGGGGGTGGGAATGGCATTAACTGTAAATGAGAAACAGAGACCTTAGTGGGGTGCTGGAAACAGTCTAAAACTAGATTATGATGACAGTTGCACAACTTGGTGCTTTTACAAAAAATCATTGAATTATACATCTTTGTCAGATGGAAACAAAGGAAGGCCCCCCAGCAATGCTGATAAGACAAGCAAGTTGAAACTTGCACGGATGGATCAGAAAAGATACTTCTTTATTTCTTTGAAATGAAATAATGGACCACAACACAGTCTGTCTCCAAACTTTTATAGGGACCCATGTAATGTGGTTGAATTTTATGCAATGGAAATTTCATCAAAATAAAGTTGTTTTTAAAAAAAGATTAAGAGAAATTTGAAGGGATGAGGGGCCTAGTGTCTGACTTTACAGGTTTAAAAAGCAAAGGACTTGTGTTGTAGGAGGAAAGGCCTAAAAGAGTGATGAGGACCAGAAATTGTGGTCACAGAGCAGGCTAGGGATGGGGACAGCTAAGATGCTGATAAGACACATAGCTGTGGACACAGGAGTGGAGGATGGCAAAGGTCCCAAGAGTGAGGAGGTCCAAGCACTGGCTAGGAGCCAGTGGTAGAAATGGTCAGAATTTCTGACAGCAATACTGGAGAGGGAGGGTTTGAATTGGGTGCCACCATCATAAATGATCACGGAGAAATAATCCATAGGTCATGAGATGACAATGACAAGTTCAGTGTATGGTCAGTCAGCTTCATGCCACATGTTTCAATGAGGGTACAGATTCTGTAGGAGGGAGGAAGAGTCGTGATTTGAAATGATTATGAGGAGCTGGGGAAATCCATTCCACCCGCTCAGAGTGATGCAGACACACATGTGTGTGCTCACACTCACTTGTAGTCTGCCAGGGATGGGAGAAAAAGCACTCAGCAGTAACCCAGTAAGTTCTTATTTCAGCCCAAATGTGGGGCTGGCTTTCTTGGAGGCAGTGTCCAGAACAGACCCAGGGGATAGGCTTCAAAGGAGCAATGGGAAGGGAGGGAAAACAGTGTGCCAGGGAACAAGAGTAAAAATAAAAGAGCAAATAAGGGTATAGCAAAGAGTTTCAGGGCCTTGTGTGTGGAGAATGGTGACTACAGTCTGTTCAGCCAGCCCCATGGTTGCAAGTGCTTAATGGGCCAAGTTCAGATACCACCCCAGAAGCACACTAGGGTGCCCTCCTCTACAGAATCTGCTTTGGGGACCTACCTTACTGATGAGCTCCCCGATCATCCCGTTCCAGGAGGTGTTATGGAGCTGGTGACCGTACCTGCCATCGGGGGCCTGGTAAATCTCATATTTGAAGCCCAGAGATTTGGCCAGTGCATCCAAGACATCTATGGAGAACCCTTTGTAGCGCTTGGGCTGTCCAAGGATATTTTCAGCCACCATCACGAAAGGCTCTTCCTGGGGACAATAGAATGAAGGTTTTTCAATTAAATAACAAGTTCACTGATGCATATTTCCAAGGTAATGTTGGGAAGTCCAATATGATGAATAATAACCTTAGAACATTTGTATTTAATCAATTTAGTACTAAATTTAAGATAAATACTAAACTTGTCTTCTCTTTTCTAAAAGCTTTTTGTGGATGCTCAAGGTATTCTGCACAGGATGATCCCTCTGGTTAGCAAAGAAATACAGAGGAATGGGGATTTACTTGCTTTGTGTTATAGTAGCCCAGGATCTGCCCCAAACCCCAGATCCTAGAATAACATGATTAGTTTCCATTCATTCATATGTAGCATTCATACAGAACTAGTACTCGTCCTTAAGAAATATCATAATTCTATGAGACCCACATAAAAAAGATACTTCTCATCCATTATAATAAATGGCAATAAAGCTCTGTGATATTAGATTGGGAGAAGTATCATATCTGTCAGGTTGGACTAGAAAATGAATACTAATTAATGGCCAAAGCCAGATCAGAAGCCAAAGATAGGATAGGATTCACATGCATAGTTCCTGAGTCCAAAGCCATGCCATGTTCATTCCCACACCTGCTGTGCTGTGCCACATGTAGGGCAGGTGACAATCTAGAAAACACCTTGGCCCTTCCTATCATTTCCCTGCTTTCTGGTGTGAAACTAAGCAAGTAGGGAAAAAGGCCCCAGGGAAATAAGAGTATATCTCATACATTTAGTTTTGCTGGGAAAATATAAACCTTCTTGGAGGTGTTCACATAGAGAATGCAAAAGCACCACGGCCAGAGGCTTCTGAGCTAGGGAGACTCTAGAGCCTGCTGGGACAGAAGGAACATTTAGACATGTCTGACCCAGGTAAGAAGTAAATTGAAAATATCTCCCACAATTCTTTTAAAAATATGAAAAAAGAAATGGAAAGGAGGATGCTTCTAAGATCTCCTGCAAATAGAAATGTCTACAATTTCAGGACAAGCACACAGAAAAATTGCAACTACCAAATGGTCATTCGTTTTGCACTGTGTCACATGGGCCCATCCATGGTGGTGAGAACTGGAAGAACGTCCTCCTCCAGTATCGTCCTAGAGACCTGGATTCCGGCATTGCTCTCCTAAGGACCATCACTAGGTCAAGATCCAGTTCACTTCCAGGAACAGGTGGAGCAGCTGGGCCCCCTCTAGCACTCAGCAGTGGATCTGGATGATGGTTCCTTCTCTGGAGCAGCTCATGGAAGGCCTTGGAGACGCTGGGGCAGAATCTCCAGTCTTAATTTCCCCTTCATTATCCTCACTATCATTTACATGAAAGGCTTTATAAAAGCTCAAACCACTCCTCAAGGTCCCCTTCTTCCCTCTAAACCGTGCATGAAATAGAAAGCAGCCTCTGACTCAAAATCCTGGACAGTGAAGCTTCTAGAATACCCCCATGATCCTACCAAGACAGTCACCACTTTGAGAGTCAGTCCTTGGAGGCGGCTCCCCATGGGCCTCTCTTGCAGGCTGCCATTCAGGCCCTTCTCCGAGTCCCACGTTGCCAGCTGTGAAGGACAAAAGGGAGTGTGAGGATGGAACAGACCCCTGCACACCCCTGCACAAACCTTCAGACTTTGTCTCGGAGACTGGGATCCTAAATCAGGTAGGGAGGTAGACAGAAGCCCTCTCAGTTTCCCACAGAAGCAAAGCCATCTTCAAACCCTAAAACAAACAGAGATGTAACAGACGAAGATGTCCACTTCCTCCATCAGCTTTTCGGGACCTCCAGAACCCAGCACATCCCTAAAATGAAACCAGCTGATGAGAACATGTTTGCAGACATGTCCAGGTTTTTTCTGGCTACTTCTGAAGTTCATGTCACTGTGTCTCCCACAAAGTCCCCTCTTTGTTTAACCACTCTTTTGACTGGCCCGCACCATCGCGCATTTGAGTCTAGCCACTGTTGTGTCATGAGTAGGATGAGTCTCGTCAGTAAAGGAGATAACGAAGACCCAAGTGCACAACTTGTCTTGCACCTTGGTGACTACTGCAAACAGAGCCAAGAGCCTCCTGCCTGTTTGCCCTGTGATGCAAGCTCCATAATTTTCCCTGATCTACACATAGAGACTAACAACAGACTAAAGGTACTTTGGATCCACTATACTCTCCTAAGCCTGCAGGGTGTGTCCAACAGCCAGATGAATTTCTGACAGACACCCTAAGATAGCCAAGGAGACCCTAGCCTGGGTTGGAAACAACAGAGGCACGTTTGCCCTTGGAACTGCTTCCTCTCCCTGCATCCCTGCAGCATTTGTACAACGATGAAATTTTTGTCCAACCGATGATTCTCAACTATTAATTGGGGAGACAGAAAAAAAAGCAAACAGCCAGTCTCATCTGAAGCCACCTAGATCAGGACCTCATGGCCTGGGTGAGGGGAGTGATAATGCTTCCCAAGTGATCCTAATATTGAGACCACAGTTGAGGACCCCTGCTCTTCTGGTGACTTGACCATTATCTTGGCTGCATAGCAGAATCTCTTAAGGGGCTTTTAAAACATACTGGAATCTTCCCCCCCACACACTTGATTCTTATTTAATTGCTCTTTAGTGAAGTAGAAATGAATATTTTCTCTCCCCAGGGAATCCCAATGCACAGCCAGAACTGTGAACCACTGCTGTAGATTAAAGCAGTGATTCTCAATCTTGATAAGTACATAAATCACCTGGGGATTTTGTTATGCACTGACTCACTCTGGAGGCCTGAGATTATTCACATCTAACAAGCTACAGGGCGGTGCTGCTGCTGCTGCTGCAGCGGCGGGCCCACAGACCACCCTTTACACAGCAAGGGGTTAAAGAATCAAACTACTGCAGGCAGCATCTACTCTTTGTCAGGGAAAATCCATAAGGCCCCTAGTTATCCCCAAACCCTATAGCTCTCAGTGAAGAAGTGCTACTGAGGGCCCTGGAGGAGCCAGCACTTGCTCCATTTAAAGGTGCTTCTATCCCCTCAGCATTTCCCACAGTCCTGGCACCTGCCACAGGGTCTGTACACTGCGCCCTGACTATAAGGCCACAGTCCTGGGACCTGACGAGCCATTCCATCTCGAAGGTACAACAGCTCTGAGGTCTAAAGCAAAGCCATCAGAGTAAGATACGGAGCTCTACAGCCAGCTAAAAAGGAACTTGCACTGTCTTGCTGTCATTTGACCTGATACCCACCAGGACCTACTCCATCCTAAATGGTATGCTTGGCAGTGATAAATGAGTAATTTAGTTAAAAGCATGGTCACATTAGCCCCATCACTAACACCACCACTACGAATTATTTCAGAAGGACTGGCAGTGAAGAACAAGTGAAGATCTACCCAGGATTCTGCTCGAGGAATCAAAGATACCAAACACGCCACACTCTGGGAGTAGGTACAACAAGGAGGAAATATCATGACTGTTTCTCCCTTGGGTCTCAGGAAGTAGCTCTGGGATCCAGAATTTATTCCTTCACCTGGACTGAAATGCTGGTCAAAGGGAAAAAGACAGACTCAGACGGATGAGGTCCTGGAACTGACTGCCTGCATCCTTTGGGTGCTCCAACGTGGGCTCAGGGAGCAGGATTGGGTGTGTACCTGAGCTGCCCGTGCCTGCATCCTCACCACTGCTGAGCCCAGGCACGGAGCCACTTAACCCTGACCTGTGGGCTGCTATGCAGCTGCAAAGGTCCTCTTGACCATCTCAGTGCTCACAGAGTCATCGTGGAGGCAATTTTGTCCTAATGATGATGTGTCAGTACCAGAGCCTGAATATAGTCTGCCCTGCAGCAGGACTTGAATTCCCAACATCTGTTGGGAATCTCTGCTGGTATGGTAAAGGGCATCTTGACTCTGCCTGGCTTGGATGAGCACTTGGAATAGGGCTCTGCCCAGCCTTGGCCAACCAGGCTTCACTTGTCTTTTTACTGGGATTGTAATCAGGTGTGAGAACGGAGAATGGAAACAGTCAGGATTAAGCCCTGTCCCACTAAGCTTTCAGCTCAGCTCTAAGAAGGGCTCTGCCTCTCGGTAGCTCTCTACATGACCCTCTGCCTGGCTCCAGACAGTACAAGCTCGGCCTTACACCTCTGCAACATCCTCCTCACTGGTCTCATTCCTGCCAAACCCTCCCACTTCTGGCCCATCCTCCAACATGCAGTTATGTATCTTTATAATAAATAAACATGAACTATGTTAATAAACCTTTATGATAAATAAACATGAACTATGTTAATAAAATCTTCTAACAAATTTCTACTTCCTACAGAACAAATCCTAACATTTTCCTGCTTCGCTTAAAAGAAAGGGCTTCCTAAACCAGAACTCACCCCGACCCAGCATCATTTCAGCTTATGTAGCCAAAGTGTCTTACAACCCCACCAAATCACTCACCCTTTCTCAAACACATCATTTTTAAACATAAAATTTCACTTCAGAATCAGATTTACAGAGAAGTTGCAGAGGATATGCCACTTAAGTATGCCACACCCACTTTCC
The DNA here is from genome assembly GCA_963574355.1 of Loris lydekkerianus. Lineage (NCBI taxonomy): Eukaryota > Metazoa > Chordata > Mammalia > Primates > Lorisidae > Loris > Loris lydekkerianus. The sequence continues at coordinate 30,236 of CAUYPK010082417.1, forward strand.
CTGTTGTTAAGATGTTACATTGGCCTGATACAGTCATCACAACTATTATCAGTTAGCCCAATAACTGTGATTTTTGCAAAGCTGCAATAGAAATAACCCCCAGTGCCTTCTGCTATGGGCCTGCATCCGTGAGACACATGTGAAATTTATTTTTCTTGCTCTGTTCTCTGGAGTCAAAACCCTGTCTTCATAAGCTGTCCAGAACCTCAGGCTCTTGGGTTGGACTTTGTCTTGCTCATTTCTATCTCAGTCTTTCCTTGAACACCAAGTTCACCTCTTCAAGATCAACTTCTATAACAGGTCTAGAACCCAGGTTGGAACCCAGGTTCCAATTTTCTTAGTGCTTACCTGACTTTATATAGTGTACTTGACCATGCTTGAAACACAGAAGGCAGTCAACAAATATTTGTTCAGTAAATTAAACTTCACTGAGATTCCATCTTCTTATCTATAAAAGAGATGGCTTATAAAAATAATGTCATCTCTTTTAATAATAATAAAAATATCTAACCAGCCAACCAGTGAGAGGATGTCCACAGGAGAAAATAATCTCCTATCAAATATCTTAATTAAGAATCACAAAATAGAGGAGTAGATTAAAGATGGCGGCTGAGTAACAGCTTCCCTGTAACTGGGCTTGGCGAATCTGGGGAAACAAGACTCCAGACATCTCTGGCCGGTGGGATCTGCCTATGATCATCCCTTTGAGGATACAGGGAGACAGCAAGGGACTTCTGGACCCCAGGAGGAAGACAAAAACAGTGGAAAACTGGCAAGTGGTTGCAGGTGTTCGAT
>CAUYPK010082419.1:0-18534 GCA_963574355.1 Loris lydekkerianus
GAGCACCCAATTTTTATGCTGACGGAATTAATCGACTTGTGTTATGTTGGCAAAAGTGCACTGATTCAAATGGCACTTATTTCGATTAAATTGAATAAATATTCACTGAGATATTACAGTTTAAAGTAGACTCATAAAAACGGACAAAACTTTTGAAATGACCTGATATCAGTCCTCTGTTAGACAGTGAGTTAGATAGGCCTTCCCTTCCTCCCATCTACCCTGACCTCGCATCACTGTGACCACACAGCCAGAGACCCCTGGGAGCAGAGCTCTTCTCACATAGGTTTAACTGACTAGAAACCCCAGAAAAAGGCACTCTATGGGGGGACAGATGTGTCGTTTTCTCTTTTACTCTTTTTTTTTTTTAGACAGAATCTTATTTTGTTAGTCGGGCTTGAGTGCCATGGCCTCAGCCTAGCTCACAGCAGCCTCAAACTCCTTGGCTCAAGCAATCATCCTGCCTCAGTTGCTGAGATTAAAGGCATCTAGCTAATTTCTCTATTTTTAGTAGAGATGGGAATCTCGCTCCTGCTCCAGCTGGTCTCAAACTTCTGATCACAAGTGATCTTCCTGCCTTGGCCTCCCAGATTGCTAGGATTACAGGCGTGAGCCACCAGACCTAACCTCTCCTGTAGTCTTATGTTTGTGGGAATTTTTTTTTCCAATTAGTTAGCCAGCCCCTGAGAAGGATCACCTGAAGTATGGCTTCAGGAAGATAAGATAAAAGATAGTTCCTTTTCTTAGGTAGAAATGAGCTGTGGGGAGAAATCTTGCAGGAGAACTGAGTCGTGACTAACTCTGGTTGATTAAGGGCTGTTTGGGACACTTTGGCAGCTATTTCTAAACATAAAAACCCATATTCCAGAACTAGTTGTGATGGATTTCAGAGAAACAAAGCAGCATCTATTTGACCTGGGGGCAAATAGTTTCCTCTGCCTTCTCACCCTAAGGCCACCCCATCTCCCTCCTTTACTCCTTTTCCCCTGGACTAGATGAAGGTTAACAGGTGCATATTTTTCTTTTTGAGACAATGTCTCAAGCTGTCACCCTGGGTGAGTACTGTGGCATCACAGCTCCTAGCAACCTCCAACTCCTGGGCTCAAGCGATTCTCCTGCCTCTGCCTCCCAGGTAGCTGGGACTACAGGCGCCCGCCACAATGCCTGGCTATGTTTTGTTACAGCCATCATTGTTGTTTGGCAGGCCCGGGCTGGATTCGAGCCCGCCAGCTCTGGTGTATGTGGCTGGCGCCTTAGCTGCTTGAGCCACAGGTGCCGAGCCAACAGGTGCATATTTTTCAATCAATAAATTCCTAATGATATTGGCACTATTTTATATACAGAATATATAGAAACCATCATGGCCTGGCCCTGGTTATTTAGAAGAATGAGAAAACAAATTTGCATACAAATCGATAGTATCTTTTTGTTGGTTTTGTGTTTAAACCATGTGTGAACGTGAGGAGAAGGCTGTGGAGACATAAAGTGGGAGATGATTAGGGAAGACAGGCAAGTGGACTACTGGCTGTGAAAATGAATGTTTGGGAGAGTTTTATTTCTTCCTGATAGAAAAAAAATGTGCTGTTGCTCTAGGAAGCTGGCTCTTGTTTTTCCTTCAAGTTTCACATGTCTCTCAGTTCCTCTTTCTCCTTCCTACTCCTCTTTCTACCCCATCCCCCTATGCCCTCAAGCAATAAGATGTAAGATCAAGATATTGAACTTGAGATATGGAAGCAAGGGCAAGAACCAAAACCCCCCAAACAGGCAGATTACACCAGCACGCTAGTTAATGCTACAGAAGACATTGTGTCATATTTCTGTCTGCCCAGAACCCAGCACAGCTCCTGCCTAGCACGTGGCAGGTACCCCTTCATACACTTTTAGAACTCATAGATGACATACATTCCGTGAGAACACACAGAAGGCCTACAGAAAATCCTTTCAGACTCTGGATTCCAGACTTCAGCTTTGGATTCAGGAGATCAGGAAGTACAATCAGAAGAGAAACCCAGGCTAGAGTCGGAATAGCACAGAATCAAGGGCGACAGAGAACGTGCTTGCCCTGGTTAATACGGAGTGATTTCTCCCACTATATGGCAGTCGTATTTAAATGACAAGTGACAATGGATTCACTTAGCATCAGTAAAGAATTGAGGGTTTTCAAAGAAATAAACTCAAAGTGAATCTACGGCTACTCCAAAACAGTACAAAATTGAACCGTGTTCTTGGGGCTAGAACACCTAGAATTCCACTACCCAGTGGCATAGCCACTAGCTATTTAAGTTTAAAATAATTAAAATGAAATAAATTTAAAATTCATTTCTTCCACTGAATGGGCATGGGGTGTGAGGGGTTGGCACACCTTTTTTGTATGGGACATGACCACAAGACAAAATCTCCCTAACACAATCAAATATTTTGACCTGGTTGCTTGTTCCCTCACATTAACCTGAAATAAATTTACTTAAAATGAAATAAAATTAAATTAAATTCAGTTTTTCATTCTCATTAACCATATTTTAAGTGCCAAATAACCACATGTGACCAGAGGCACAGACAGGAAACATTTTCATCATCAATGAAGGTTCTGTTGGAAAGCATTGAGCTAACAAGTCCAAACTGTTCCCCTCTGCTCTGTTGTATTTGGTCAGTCCTGCATGTCACACGTTTTTTTTTTTTTTTATTTTTATTTTTAGAAACAGAGTCTCACTCTATCACCCACGCTAGAGTGCAGTGATGCAATCATAGCTCACTGCAACCTTGAACACGTGGGCTTAAGCAATTCTCCCACCTCAGCCTCCTAAGTAGCTGGATGTATAAGCACATATTACAAGGCCTGCCTAATTTTAGAAATATTTTGTAGAGATGAAGTCTCACCAGGTTGCCCAGGCTGGTTTTGAACTCTTGATCTCAAGTGATCCTTCTACCTCAGTCTCCCAAAGTGCTATGATTACACATTGGAACCACCGTGACTGGCCCATATCACTCTTTAAATGCAACATAGACAAACAGAAAAAAAATTCAGAAAAGGGTAACTACAAAGCTAAAAGACATCATTTGAGGAATAATTCTAAAGACTAACTATATTTAGGCTGGAGAAAAAGAAAACTCAGTGGGACTCAATATATTAAAATTCTAAAGGACTGGCACATGGATAACAAATTGGTATTATTAGAAGTGACTTAAGGGTTAGAATTAAATGCATGGCTCAAAGTTAGAAGGAAAATAATTTCTAGCTCAGCAGATGGAAGAACTCCTTCTCCATAAAGCTATCCCAAGACAGAATGGACTGCCTCAGAAAGGAATGACCTCTCCATCCTGGGGATGTCCAAAAGAAGGCTCAGCATATGCATGACACACAGGTATTAAAAACCAAAAATAGGCTGGGCACAGTGGCGCATGCCTGTACTCCTAGCACTCTGGCAGGCTGAGGTGGGAGTTTTATTGGGAACAGGAGTTTGAGACCAGCCTGAGCAAGAGCAAGACCCCATCCCTACAAAAAAAAATAGAAACATTAGCCAGGTGTGGTGGCCTGGACCTACAATCCCACCTACTCTCCCAACTACTCAGGGGACTGAGGCAGGAGAATTAGTTGAACCCAGGAGTTTGAGGCTACAGTGAGCTCTGATGATGCCACTGTTCTCCAGCCTGGACGATGGAGTGAGACCCCCGTTGCAAAAAAAAAAACAAAAAAAAAACAACTTGTTCAAAGAAGGAAGTTATTTATTTATCAAGTATGTTGTGGAAGAGGGGTGAATTCAAACATGAATGGTAGTTAGACTGGACTAGATGATTTTTGAAACTCCTTCAAATTCTAGAATTTCTGCCTTCTCTAATTAGGATGCAGCCACTGGGTGAGAAATTTTGCAGAATGAGGGTGAAGTAGAGAAAGGGTTTGGACTCTTTTGAATAAGATCAGATGAAAACTGAAGCATGTGACAGGTAAGAGAAAATTCTAGAGAAATAGAGGGAAGAAAATGGGGGAACAACCAATTGAGAGGAGCAGAGGGACAGAAAAGGATGTACAGGAGGAGCGGAGGGCCTTGGAAAAAAGGAAGAATAAGTAGAAAAAGTTGGGGTGAGAGGAAACAATGGAACATGTATATGTTTGTGGTAAAAAGCACAAAGAGAAGCTTCAATGTTGACTCTCTTAAGACATTTCTTTCTTTCTTTTGTGAGACAGAGTCTCTGTCTCACTTGGTAGAGTGCAGTAGCGTCATAGCTCACAGCAACCTCAAACTCTTGAGCTCAAGTGATCCTCCTGCCTCAGCCTCCCAAATAGCTGGGACTATAGGTGCCTGCCACCAGCTAGTTTTCTTTCTTTTTTATTTTTTCTATTTTTAGTAGAGACGGGGGTCTCATTCTTGCTTGGGCTGGTGTGGAACTCCTGAGCTCAAGCAATCCACCTGCCTTTGCCTCTCAGAGTGTTAGGATTACAGGGGTGAGCCACCGCACTTGGCAAGACAGTTTCTTTAACAGGAGCAGAAAAAAATACAATGGGATATGTAACCAGAAGGCTTGATAAAAGGAGAGACAAAATAAATGAATAAAATAAACACAGACCATTGCAGTGTATCTGCAATGCCAAAGTGGAAAATATTTGAGCACCACCCTCCACCAAGGCAAAAGGTTTTCCTCTTCTACCTCCCGTTCAGCCTCCAGAGCTTCAGCAGTCTCCTAGTACTGCTGAGACAAATCACTATTTTTAAATAAGTTTTAAAATGGCACAAATTGAGTCCCTTCCAGATTTGAAGGTCTGCAGTCTGAAATGAATCTTTGGGGCTAAAATTAAGATGTAGGCAGGGCTGGTTCCTTCTGGAGTCTCCCAGGGAAAAATCTGTGCCTTGCCTCTTTCAACTTCCAGAGGCTGCCGGCATTCTTTAGATCATGGCTACATCACTCCCATCTTTCACTTCTGTGATCAGATCTCCTTCCTGACACTCCTGACTCCTTTTGTAAGGACCCTTGTTGTTACCTTGAGCTCACCTGGATAATCCAGTACAATCTCCCCATCTCAGGATGCTTAACTCTCATCCATGCAACGTCCCTGGTACCAGGGAATATAATCATAACTTCCAAGAATTAGGACATGGCCATATCTAAGGTACTATTGTTCTGTCTACTGCAAAGATGGCAAATATTTACTTTTCATGGTTACAAACCATAAAGTATTCAGAACTGAAGCAGGTGACCCAGCATTTGCAGGATGCAGGCTCTTAGGGAGCAAGGTGATAGAAAAATCAGGAAACTAGGATTCAGGGAAACTGGATTCTAGTCCCACCACTGCCATCAGCTGGCTGTATGACCCTGATCGAGTCATTTCCTCTCCTGGAATTGCCTTGCCTGTGAAATAAACTCTTATTCTTTGACAAGAAGAATTAAAGAAATAGCACTCTTTCTTGTGATAAAAGGCATATAAACATTTCCCTAAAAGTTAGCAAATTTTCCCTAAAAGTTAGCATTACTTATTGTAATGTGAAACAAATTTTTCTCTTAACAGCCAGATGGGGCCGGGTTCAGTGGCTCATGCCTGTAATCCTAGCACTCTGGGGGGCCGAGGCGGGTTGATTGCTTGAGCTCAGGAGTTTGAAACCAGTCTGAGCAAGACTGAGACCCCATCTCTAAAAATAGCCAGGGGTTGTGGAGGGTGCCTATAGTCCAAGTTACTTGGGGCTGAGGCCAGAGAATAGCTTGAGCCTAGGAGTTTGAGGTTGCTGTGAGCTATGACACCATGATACTCTAACAAGGGTGACAAAGTGAGACTCTGGGGCGTTTTATGAAGCACATCACATGGTCTCCTCAGTGGTGTCCCAGTCTGCACTTTGTGTGTGTCAATCACATCCCTTAAGAAAACAGTGTCCTAAGGTTTGTTAAAGATAAGATCCAGGAACTCTGTGCGAGGACAACATCTCAAACTTAATCTCTCAAATAATATCTGAGCCTGTAATTTAAATGCCTGTGTTCACTGATTTAAGGAACATTCACTGAATGCCCACTACATGCAAAGCACTATTTCCTAGCAAGCCGGTTTCTGAGTATAAGAAAGACTATAACTGATAGGTTAAGTGGAACACTTGAACATTACTAGTCAGCAAATGATTCAATAAGTGCTTATGAGGACTGAGTACACAAAATAAGGAACTCAAGTTCTCTGACCTCAAGTAACACCACAATGATATAAGGCAACCTGTGAAACACACCTTAAGATCATTTTCCCCCAAGTTGTCATTTTCCTTTGTAGTTATAATTCATAAAACAAGCATCAGTTTTCATCTCCACTCTTTTCTAGGTATTGCTTCTTCTAGTACAGAATATGAAAGAAGAATTGATATAACATTCTTTTTTGCCTGTTACAAGTAGTATGTCTGATCTCATTTTTTAATTTTATAAAAACTACATGTGTGGTGATCTGTCTGTTGCAAAACTGAGGCATAGTACTCCATTTCTACAACAGTAGTATATGTCTATGCCACCTGATAGCTTTGAGTAATCATCGCAGTCACAAGTCATTTGTGAGATTTTAAAATTAAATTTTGACTCCTCTCTGACTAATGCTGGTACTCAGGGAGGACAGTTAAACTTTTCTACCCTATGGTTTCTGGCCACGTTTGCGTCTGGGCTCTCTTCCCTGACCTGGCATAAATTAAGATCTATATGGCTTTTGTACTTATACGGCCTTTGAAAACTTTCTATTTATTATAGACATGTCCACTAGTGATCACCTTTTATGATATAAAAAATTGGAAGAGTTAATTTGGCACACTTATTGTAAGTCTCAGAAAACTAGTAAATCTCAAAACTTGACAAGCTAATTAATTTCCAAATTGGATACTAAATCATTGTAGCTTCCTGAAGGTCAACAGGAGAAAGACAGAAACTAACGTAAGCACAGGCGTGAGGTTATAATTTAACTAGTGGTTCCCATTCGAGATGACCACATTCCTACAGCGAGAAGGAAATGTTTGTTCAACAGTTTTATCTGTTTTGTTCCTTGCCTGAGATTTGAAGGGATTTACCAATTGAGAAGCAGTATTGTTCTAACTCCAGTTATTTCCTTAACTTTAGAAATTGTATCAAAGGTGGTAGTCCGATAATATGGTTGTAGTCCTTTACTCAACCGTGGAGAAATTAAGTCACCCAAGGTCACAAGGTTATGAAAAAAGCAGGAAGTGTTTAGAACATGAAGTTCCTAGCCTCTGGCATAATTGAGGCGCCCTGTTTAGTGTAGACACAGCACTGAACAGGGCTGCAGACACAGATCTTTTTAGTTTTCAGCCCTGCAAACTAACGTATTACGCCCTGTTATTTTAGAGCCTGTCACGTTCCACTCCTCATTCATTCCTTCAGCTGCCATTTTTAAGTACCTGTTCCACACCAGCCACCATATTAAATGTTGGAAGAATAACCAGCACGTTATAATGTTGTGCCATTTCCAAGTCACCTTCACAAACACTGTATTATTTGGCCATGTACCATGAGCCATACAAAGTCAACAACCAAGACTCATTCATCCTTGCATCATCTGGGACTTAGTCTGGTGACTGCTCAATGCATATTTGGTGAATAAAGGAATAAGTACCAGAGAGGGCAGATGAGAGAGTGAATATGTTCAGCCTCCTATCACTGGTCTAGGCTTTTAGTTTTCATACAACGTTCCCTTTTCATTCTTTTTTATACCTTGGAAAAGCTCTGTGTTTCCTACTCATTTCTTTCTCTCCTATAGAGTGATCCCTCCTAACGACACCCAGAGGCAACGCTATAGGTCCCCAGAATTCCCCAAACCTGCTGTGTCTGTTTCTTTGCTGAGAATTTCTTTGGCTGCTGACCATCTCTGGATAGGGGGACACGGTATGTCAGCTCCATTCTGGACTCTTTTCGAAACGAACTAACTCTTTTTTTTTTTTTTTTTTTTTTTGAGACAAAGCCTCAAGCTGTTGCCCTGGGTAGAGGGCTGTGGCATCACAGCTCACAGCAACCTCCAGCCCCTAGGCTCAAGTGATTCTCCTGCCTCCGCCTCCCAAGTAGCTGGGACTACAGGCGCCCGCCACAACACCCAGCTATTTTTTGCTTGTAGTTGTCATTGTTGTTTAGCAAGTCTGGGCTGGATTCAAACCCCCCAGCTCAGGTATATGTGGCTGGCGCCTTAGCCACTTGAGCCACAGGCGCCAAGCCTCAACTAACTCTTTATGAAGAATTCAGCAATTGAGACGTGATGCAAATTTTACCACACTTATTACTGTTGTAGAATAACTTTAATTAGTATAATAGGCTTTCCTTGTCAGATTAGAAACCAAAGAAGTAACAAGCCAAAAACCTGGAAGGTAGTAGCAGAAACCATAAGGGAAGCTGATGTGCATTCCGTGCTCAGGGTGAGATCAACAGGCAGAGTCAGGAGATGGATGGCGTCCAGAGACAGCTAAAAATATTCCAAGCAGTTGTCCAAGCCTCACAACAAACAACGCTTTCACTCTCTCTTTAAAACAACAATAACAACAACAAAAAAGACAATTAGTACCTTCCAGATCACTACAAATTTTTGAAATCTTCAGAGCATCACCTTGAAAACAGCCCCAAAGACTGTAAGAGGGACTTTACCTAAAAAATGCAATTAGTGTAACCTGGTTTATTGTACCCTCAATGAATCCCCAACAATAAAAAAAAAAAAGAAAGAAAGAAAACAGCCCCAAAGACAGATAAAACTCAAAAGAACAAGGTCCTTTTTTCCTGCCTAAAGTAGCAATGATCCAGTTGCCTCATACACTCATTCATCCAGCATCTACTTTTCAGGCCCTCTTAAGGATACAAATAATACAAATTTGGTTTGTGTGGTTTTGGGGGTTTTGGGGGGTGGAGTGGAGAGGGTTGTTTGTTTGTTTCTTAGAGACAGAGTCTTACTCTGTCATCCTGGGTAGAGTGCCGTGGCATCGCAGCTCACTATAATCTCAAACTCCTGAGGTCAAGAATCCTCCTGGCTCAGCCTCCCGAGTAGCTAGGACTATAGACTCCCATTGCAATGCCTGGCTAGTTTTTTCTATGTTATAATAGAGACAAGGTCTTGCTCTTGCTCAGGCTGGTCTTGAACTCCTGAGCTCAAGCAATCCATGTGTTTTGCATGCTGTGGTTTAAAAAAAACAGTGACTCTGCTAGGTGGTCAGCAAAAGAAATGACACCTGACTAGCCCTGAAGATGAGAGGGAACTGCACAGCCTGGGACCCCAAGGTGAGAGTGCTGGGCTGCGACCCTCATCAGAAAACTGGAGAAGGAAGAAGACCTAGACAAGACCCCAAATGCAGACAAGAGTCAGATGGAAAGGGGCCCGAAGGAAGCGGAAGCAGCTGGGTATTATTCTGAGAGCGATGGAGAGCCACGGGAAAAGCAGAGTTGCAGGTTCTGACGTGTTTTTATCTGTGCTGCATATAGTGGCAAGAACAACATTAAGGTCAAACAGCCTCTTAAGTGGCACAAAAATTACTGGCCACCTCCTTGGCCTCATTTATTTGGATGCCACGCTAGAGGATTAGCTAGGTCAATAAAGGTTTTGTTACTTTACTAAACACATCCCCTTAAATAAAGGTTGTGCTAGATTTTACCTAAATTCTCACCTAGATCTGCTAGAACGCTTGCCTGGTGAGGGTTACCCAGTGTTATCTGCAAGTCCTGGGACAATAGACTTCAAAGGCATCCACAGAGCTGAGCCTCTGCACTGACACTCTGAGAAGGCAGCAAGGAGTCCAGGTGAGCACCTGCACACATTGCCTCCACAACGTCTTTCACCACCAAGGCAAATAAATGAGCTTGCAGATTTTGATCAGGAGTAAAAGCGAACTCCTTCACTCAGCACATACTAGTTGGCACCAGAGATATGAAAACAGAAGCCCCAAACCTTGTCCTTAGCCAAGTTGGATGGAATCCAGTAGCAGCTAGAATCTGTTGCCCCTTTTTAGATAAGTCTTTCTCTGCTTACACCCTCATGTATTTTGTGACAGCTGGTGGGCAAGCCGCACAGGGAGAAGGAGGGTTGTGACAATGGAACAGTTCAGACCTGGTAAACACGCCCCAGAATCACTATGCATGAGGTCAGTTGAAAACGAAGATCAAGGTTGACCTTGACAAAGAAAGAGACGGGCTGGGGCAGTGGTCCCAAGCATGGCCAACATCACCTAGGCCCAGGCTCAGGGGAGTGCTCAGCCATGGATAGCAGCAAGACTCTGGGCAAGTTATTTAACCTGGCTAAGCCTTCCTTTCTCATCTGTAAAGTGGGACTTGACTGGGTGGCTATGAGGGCTGGGTGAATGGTATATAAAGTGCCTTGTTTGGAGCCCAGCATATTGTAAGGCTCAATATAGGGGGCTACTCTTGCCCCAGAAGGAGATGTGGATGTGGGGGAGACAGGTTATCCCATCACTGTGCCTGGCAGGTGTCCAGGAGGGTACCTATGGCTGGCAAAAACCGGGCCCAGAAAGCCACACAGGAAGTGGAATTTACAGACTCATGTGCCATCCTGTCCATATGCAAGTCTCAGGTCAGAGGGAGCTAAGCAGATCGTTGGCACTGCTGGGAGAGCTGCCTTCTCAGTCCCCTCCCCCTCTTTCTGTGCCCACATTGCTACCAGCTGCCACTCACCGAAAGCAGCAGTGGTGACAGCACCCAGTGGGAGGAGCCCCGGCGGCTGGTTTCTTGTTCTATTATGGTGCAGGGGATCCAGAGCGGGATGACTTTATACTCCTTACACATGGCACAAATATTTATAGAATGTCCACCATGACATGAAAGGTCAGCAGCCCTGCCCTTACCCTGCTACAAAACTGGCATAGAAGATATTATGACACCCAACAGGACAGGTGTTTTGAGAGGACAAACAGGAGCACTAGGGTCCAGAAGGGGAGGGAGACAGAAGTGACTGCCTGCCACTGAGGGGCCCGGGGACATTCCATGAAGCAGCCCTGAGCCAGTGGGGAGGGCGTGCAGCTCATAGAGGCAATTTTTCAAGCAGCTTAGCTAGGAAATTTTTCAAGCAGCTTAGCTAGGATGGGAGGCCTTGAGCACACCAGCAGACTGAGGGAGAAGGCAGAGATGGCTGAAGGGCAGGCTCCCCAAGAGGCAGTGGGGGCCAAGATGGCCCGAGAGTGAGTGAGGTTGGTTGTACGTGGAGGTAAAAGGGAGAGGAAAGCCAGGGAGGTGACTTGCCCCTGTAGTCCCAGCTCCTCAGGAGGCTGAGACAGGAAGGTCACTAGAGCCTGGGAATATGTCCCTCCATAGAGAGGGACAGAGGGAGAGCAGCTTGTTCAAGTCCTTGAAGCCACACAGCTCAATTTTCTTAATGAAGTAGAGAATTGATTCCTGAGACTAAGGAGGCTCGGCCGGGTAGGGCTTAGGGAGAGCAGGGAACCTATGGAAACTGAAGACCACCGGGGGCATGAGGGCCCAGCTTCAATGGCAGGCAGGGGTTTTGTTGCGCTTGAGTCCTTACAGGAGTGTGCTTTCCTTTAGACAGAAATGTGTGTGTCCTGGAGGGCAGCAGGCTGCAGAGTGAGCAGAGGAAGTCGAAGAGGTGAGGTGAGGAGGTTGATTGTCAGCTGTGTAGGCCCAGGCTAGGTAGGAATGTAAGAGGTCAACAGGAGCCGGACAAACTCCAAACGTGGACAAGGTAGGAGGCAGGTCCCCAGAAGGGGAAAGGGAGAGTGGGAGAGAAGTGAGCATGGGATAGCTGGAAGGACACCGTCCTGGGCTGAAGAGTGTTCCCAAAAGTTCACGTCCACCCACAACCTTAGAATGTGACCTTCTGTGGAAATAGGGTCTTTGCAGGTGCAATTCTTTCAAGATGGATGGGTCCTGAATTCAGTGACAGGTGTCCTTACCAAAAAACAGAGACACAGAGATACACACACAGAGGAGAAAGCCGGGTAAAGACAGAGGCAGAGACTTCGGAGATGTGTCTATGAACCGAGGCACGCCGAGGATGGCTGTCAACCACCAGAAGCCAGACTCTCCCTCGAGGCCTGCGGAAGGAGCCACCCCTGCCCACACCTTCATATCAAACTTCTATCTAGCCTCCAGAATTGTGACAGAATAAATTTCTGTTGTTTGTGGTATATACAGAAGCCCTAAGAAACTCAGACAGGCAAGAGGAAGGTGACGGGTGACAACTGCAGTGTCCTCACTCCCACTTTTGTGCTTTGTCACTGTGGGAAGGAGGAAGACACTGGCAGATGTTAGAGCCGTCCCCTGCAGGTGGGCTTGGTGGGACTCGGCAGCGTTGGCCACAGGCTGGCAGGGAGGGGAGGCAAAGCTGTTCCAAGGAGTCAAAGCTGAGAGACCACCTGCCTCTGACCTCCCGGTCCTGCCAGCAACACCACTGCTCTCCCAGAAAAAAGGATGTGGTCTGAGAAGCTTCAGGAGTCTTGGTGTCTTCTCAGGAAGGAGTTACGCTGCCCACTGTGAGGTGTCCAGTGAGGACATGGAGGTTGTTAAAGATGAAGTCTTCAGAAGCTCGGGGCCAAACAGAGGATTCATCCTTACAGGCTAGAGGGAGGCATAAAGCTGCTGACAGTTTATCTTGGGCCCCCAATTTTTTTCTCTCCCCCCTCACCTGTGTTAAATCAAACCACGTGTCTGCATCCTAATCCTGAATGTTATAATTTTCTCCCTGCGTCTGCCACAAACAGAACCAGAAGGAGTTCATGCCTGTGCCCATGAGCATGAAAGTGTGTGGGGCAGGGAGAGGTGACAGCTTAGAAACTAGGCATCTCATCTGAACAAGACGCTTTGCTCCGCTTGTGTTAATTTCTCAGCTGGTGGATCCCCCACCCTGCCCATCGCCATCATCCTCTGGAGGGATGGCAAGGTGGATGCCCTTAGGGATTCCTGGGCCTGGGTTTCGTCTGGTCAGAGGGTGCAGCAGGGGCTGGTGCTGGTTAGCCTCAGCTGGAGAACCTCCTCTGCTGTTCCTAGGACACAGCTGTGTCTGCTCCTCCGTCTCATCTCGTCTCTGCTGGAGAAGGACCCAACTCCCCGTGTTGTGTCGGATTCTGACAGCAATTCATCTTTGCTGTTCCTTTTTGTTTCTAAGTACGACCCCTTGACCTACATTCCTGGCACAGAAATGACAAGCTGGTTAAAGCTAATACCTTATTCTAATGGAGTCCTGGAGATCAAAGCCATAGGATCAGGGACAGCAACTATCTTCCAAGAGCCTGAAAGGCATTTTTCCTTCCGGCACGATTTTGACGTTCTCCCTGCCCTGTTTGTTCAGATGCTTCTTAGCTGTAATATAATCTTGCTCCAATTGCAACCTAATGCCAAGAGAGATTTCATGCTTATTTATTAAACCTTTGCAAAGAATAGAGTTGAGCAGGATGAAAATTAGGAACAGAATCAAATCAAAGACTTAGGGTTTTGGGTTTGTTTGTTTTTTTAACAGTAAGAGTCTCACCTTATTGCCCTTGGTAGAGTGCTGTAGCATCACAGCTCACGGCAACTTCCTACTCCTTGGCTTAAGTAATTCTCTTGCCTCAGTCTCCTGAGTAGCTGGGACCACAGGCGTCCACCTGAACATCCGGCTATTTTTTTGTAGCAGTTTGGCCAGGGCTAGGTTTGAACCGGCCACCCTCGGTATATAGGGCTGGCACCCTACCCACTGAGCCACAGGCGCCACCCAAGACTTAGATGTTTTATCCTGCATACCACCATCCCTGTGACCCCAGGTCTGCTGACTGCAAGACAAGGGGGAAGGGCTAGATGGGAAGAACCAGGGAAACTGGTAAAATGGAAGGGTTATTTGCAAAAGCCTCCTCTGATCTTCAGCCTCCACTCAACAGAGTGACAACATCTGAGCACCAGCATGACATAGTAAGAGAGTACAGAAGAAATGTGAGCCTTGTGTCCAATGTATCAAGCACCTACTATGTGCTGGGCAGGCTCTGGGGATATAAAGAAGAATAAGATAAATCCCTGCTCTTGTGTAAAGGCCAGGGCTACAGAGTAAGGCCTGTGCAAAGTGCACAGAGAAGGGAATTGCAAACGGAGTGCCTGTGGGACTCAGGAAGGCTTCTGGGAGGATGTGATAATTCAGGACACCTGGAAAGGTGAGGCCAAAAACGAGCATGAAAAACACCACACACAAAAGCACAGAGTTATAAAGAACGTGGAGAAGCTGAAGGCTGGTGTAATTTACGCAGTTATGGGGCATGTGGCCAGAGAGGCAGGCTGGGAATACGTGATGAAGAATCTTTTCTAACACGTAAGAAATTAGAATTTTTATCTTGTGAATGGAGCTTTGCTGGGAATTAAGTAGGAAAGCTGCTTGAAGGCTTCTATTTTTGTTTTTATTTTTTTTTAATAGCCACAGAGCTGTGACAGACTTTTGTTTTTAAATGACAGATTCTACTAAGGGCTGGGAGACTGCAGGGTGATGGATAGGCAGAGGGTTTGGAGAGCAGGGGAGAAGTGGGCTTGGTGGGACTCGGCAGCGTTGGAGGGAGATAGGGCTGAGGGAGGGTAGAGAGACACCCAGACCCCACTGGCCGACTGGGTGGGTGGTGGTGCTATTAGCAGAGACTGGGAGTGCAGGTAGGCAGCAGGTTTGGCAGGGGACCCACATGTCCACTTCCCACCTGGTTAGTGTATCTGAGTGCTCTCTGGAAGAAACCCAGGAGGTAGGAGACTTTGGAGCAGGAGGTACAGCCTATGAACAGTTAGCACAGGCAGGGATACCCCAGAAGTGGACAATCAAAATTCCCTGTACTCAGAGAGTACAGGAATTAAGTGTGAAATGATGAGCTAGCCACTAAAAGTTACTTAGAAGAGTAGGTGATCCTAGAGGTGGGAGCACAGTAGATGGTGAGGCTAAGGAGCAGTAACACCTGACTCTCTCACTCTGGACGCACATCCTCTGCAAAGGTGAAGAACATCTCTCAGGTGGGAAGCAACAGAAATCCTTCGTCTTTTACCTTGACTCTGCCTAGGCTTCACAGCTTCATCTCTACTCCACGAGGGAAGTCAAGGCCATGCGGAAGGGTTCATCCACTTCTGGACAGCTCAGTTGCTATAATCTGGGAAGGAAAAATACAGTCAGGTGTCAGTCACTTAACCATGAGGATACATTCTGAGAAATGCATCATTAGGCGATTTTGATCTTGTGCAGATATCACAGAGTGAGCTCACACTAACCGAGGTGGTATAGCCTACTGTAGCAGGTCCTCGGAAAACACAGTTTTACTCATCATCATTTCATTCATAGCAGTTTCATCATAATGTTAATAAGGAAAAAAATCACTTCCTGGCCAGGGCCACTGTCTGCGTGGAGTTTGTGTGCTCTTTCTGGGTCTGCATGGGTTTTCTCCAGGAACTCCCACATCCAATGCTGTTCCTGTAGGTGAAGTGCGTGGGACCATGTACACACGAGTGTGGGTGTGTGTCTGAGGATGATGGGTCCTGTCCAGGGTGGGAAGCCTTACGCCCAGAGAGGCTGGGAGGGGTTCCAGCCATCCACTACTCTGATCTGGAATAAGTGCTTTTATAATTATCTTACTTGTTTGTATTCATCTTTCTTAAAAGTGTGTATAGCTCTCATTTGTCTCATTGTTGAGTATTAGAAGTGTTTCGATCTTTATTTAGAAGTTTGATGAATATTTTTATTTTTATTTTTATTTTTTTTAGAGACAGAGTCTCACTTTATCACCCTCGGTAGAGTGTCGTGGTATCACAGCTTACAGCAACGTCCAACTCCTGGGCTTAGGTGATTCTCTTGCCTCAGCCAGGTGTTGTGGCAGGTGCCTGTAGTCCCAGCCACTTGGGAGGCTGAGGCAGGAGAATTGATTGAGCCCAGGAGTTGGAGATTGCTGTGAGCTGTGAAGCCACGGCACTCTACCCAGGGCAACAGCTTGAGGCTTTGTCTCAAAAAAAAAAAAAAAAAAATTCAAAATGCATAAAGAGTACATTTGTCCATCTCCATTCATAAGAAGGAGGCTTTGAGGAGTTCCAGGAGCATACAGGATACCAAAATCTGTATATGCTAAAGTCCTTTATATAAAATCACATAGCACAATCAGTGGATGTATACAGAGGGCTGCCTGTACGCATCTGCTCCCATCCCTGTCTCCCAGCCACCCAGTTCTCATAAAACATAATCCCAGTTCCAGTCTGTCATGTATTCTTCTGGAGATATTTTGTATATGTGAAAAAAAATGCATTTACAAATAAATACTCTTCCATCTCTTCCAATGGTAGACTACACACGCCGTCTGCACCTTGCATTTTTCCACTTAATGGTGTCTCTTGGAGCCTGTTCCAGATTGCCCAAATTAAATCTGCCTCATTTTTTTTACTGGAAAAGCAATTTCTTAGTAGGCAACAAACAGTATCTTTCCCACGGGCAGCCAGACCCTCCTTTGAGCCAGGAACAGGAAGAAAGTGGCCTGCCCACACGGTCTGACCACAGAAACCAGGAATATCAACTCTGAGGCTCCCAACCCCTGCCAAACAAGAATGCCCAGGAGGCAAGAATGTCTCTTGTTAATAAATGAAGGTGGCATGTCCACAGAAAACAAAACTGAAGAGTGGGCTGGGTGCAGTGGCTCACACCTGTAATCCTAACATTCTGGGAGGGTAAGGAAGGAGGATGGCTTGAGCTCAGGAGTTCAAGAGCAGCCTGAACAAAGAGACCCCATCTCTGCTAAAAATAAAAAAATTAGCCAGGCATTGTGGTAGTCCCAGCTACTCAGGAGGCTAAGGCAGGAGAGTTGAGGAACCCAGGAGTTTGAGGTTGCTCTGAGGTAGGCTGAGCTCATGGCACTCTAGCCCAGACAACAGATGAAACTCTGTCTCAAATTAAAAAAAAAAAAAAAAAAAAAAAAGACTGAAGAGTGAATTTTGCTCCAGAAATAAAGTTGCTTTCTGTCTGTTGTGCACTGGCTAGTGCAAGTCCATGTGCTCTAGGAAACCTCTGCACAGCTCCCCAGCCTTCCTCTCTCCAGTGCCTCGAATGTAGATGGGCCAGTCCAAGAATGGCATCGCAAGGGCCAAAAGGTCCACCTTGCCAATAAACATGTTCCCTGTCCCACTTCCCTCTTATCTTCTTGCCAAGGCTCTTTCTCCTGGGTTTCTAGAAATTTCCTAAGTAGAGAAATAGTCTTCTGCCCTAGCCCAATCTCCTCGTATTTTAGGGTATATTACCTTATCAGATCAGCTAGTCCATGTGCTGAATCCTCAGAAAGGGGCTGGGTGCGTTGGTTCATGCCTGTAACTCTCACACTCTGGGAGGCTGATGGGGATAGATTGCTTGAGCTCAAGAGTTCAAGACCAGCCTGAAGAAGAGTGTGACCCCATTTCTACTAAAAATAGAAAAACTAGCCAGGTGTTGTGGCAAGCACCTATAGTCCCAGCTACTTGGGGGGCTAAGGCAAGAGGATTGCTGAATCTAGGAATCTGAGGTTTCTGTGAGCTATGGTGATACCACAGCACTCTACCCAGGGGAAAGAGTGAGTCTTTATCTCAAAAAAAAAAAAAAAAAAAAGCTGGACACAGTGGCTCACACCTGTAATCCTAGCATTCTGGTCTGGGAGGCTAAGGCAGGTAGATGGTTTGAGCTCAGGAGTTGGAGACCAGCCTGAGCAAGAACAAGACCCTGTCTCTAAAAAATAGCCAGACATTGTGGTGGGCACCTGTAGTCTCAGCTACTCAGGAGGCTGAGACAAGAGGATCACTTGTGCCCAAGAATTTGAGGTTGCTGTGAGTTATGATGCCAGCACTCTACCAAGGGCAACAAAGTGAGACTATGTCTCAAAAATATATATATATATATTCAGAAAGGCACCAAAAATCTAAGATTTGATATAACAAGAATATTAAGAGTACTAAAAGAAGGGATTATGGAAGAGAAATATGGACAGCAGCCTGAAGCATTTGTCAGGAACAAGATTTTCCTATTGCTTAAATTACTAATAACTATCCTCCACCTTGACCCCAGACAAATGGAAAGGGTTTGAGGAGACCCAAAGAGCCACACTGCACGGCTCTTGGTTTCACGGTTCGTACCATCTCTAAATGCCAGGTATAGTGCTCGGCACTGCAGACACAAATAGATCCAGAGACATGACAGCAGCATGAAAAGTCATCCGTCAGTGCGAGAGATCTCAAGGGCCAGGAGAATGAGTGACAAAAGAATAACATAGATCGAGCTTTCAACCCATGGGTTTGGCCGTTCAGTGGATAATGAAAGCAAGTTTAGTGGGTAGTAGATGCGACCAGAATCTTTTCTTAAATGGAATAGAAGAGAATAAAAATATCAGAGTATATTTTTATATACTCTGGCGGCGTATATAAAATTTTTTATATGCTGTGGCGGCGCCTGGGGCTCCAAAGGGTGGGGTGCCGGACCCATGTGCCGGAGGTGGTGGGTTCAAACCCAGCCCCGGCCGAACTGCAACAAAAAAATAGCCAGGCTGTAGTCCCAGCTGCTCGGGAGGCTGAGGCAGGAGAATCACGGAAGCCCAAGAGCTGGAGGTTGCTGTGAGTCCTGTGATATCATGGCACTCC
>CAUYPK010082420.1:0-17144 GCA_963574355.1 Loris lydekkerianus
ACTATGGGGAAAGGGCCAAGGAAGGGGAAGGGAGGGGGGAGGTTTTGGTGGAGGGAAAGTAATGGGTGGGGCCACATCTATGGTGCATCTTAGAATGGGTACAGGCGATTGCACTAATGTACACAGCTATGATTTAACAATAAAAAATAAAATAATAATAAGTAAACACTCACCAGACGCGAGCACTCTAGAAAAAAGAAGATTCAAAATTTTATCAAGTTTTAAATGGATAAAAGACATAAATTTAAGAAATGAAATGATAAAATTCCTCAAAGAAAGCATGGGAAAAACACTTGATGATATAGGCCTGGGGAAAGACTTTATGAAGAAGACTTCCATGGCAATTACAACAACAACAAAAATAAACAAATGGTACTTAATTAAACTGAAAAGCTTCTGTACAGCTAAGGAGACAACAACTAAAGCAAATAGACAACCTACACAATGGGAAAGGATATTTTCATATTTTGAATCAGTCCAAAGCATGATAACTAGGATCTATAGAGACTTCAAATTAATCCACATGAAAAACATCCAACAATCCCATATATAAATGGGCAAGAGACATGAAAAGAACTTTCTCTAAAGAAGACAGATGAATAGCTAGCAAAGTTATGAAAAAATGTTCATTGTTTCTAATTATTAGAGAAATGCAAATTAAAACATCCCTGAGATATTATCTAACCCCAGCAAGAATGGCCCATATCAGAAAATCTCAAAACTGCAGATGCTGTCATGGATATGGAGAGAAGGGAACACTTTACACTGCTGGTGGGACTGCAAACTAATACAAACTTTTTGGAAGGAAGTATGGAGAAACCTCAAAGCACTCAAGCTAGACCTCCCATTTGTTCCTGCAATCCTATTACTGGACATCTATCCAAAGCCAAAAAAAAAATTCCTTTTACCATAAGTTAACTTTTACTAGATTGCTTATCACAGCTCAATTTACAGTCGCCAAAATGTGGAAACAGCCTAAATGCCCACCAACCGAGGAATGGATTAACAAGCTGTGGTATATGTATATCATAGGATACTATTCAGACATTAAAAAGTATGGAGACTTTATATGCTTTGTATTAACCCGAATGGAAGCGGAAAACATTATTCTTAGTAAAGCATCACAAGAATGGAGAAGCATGAATACTATGTACTCAATTTTGATATGAGGACAATTAATGACCTAGCACACAGTGGGGAGTGGGAGAAGGGAAGAGGAGAGAGAGGGAAGGAGGGAGGGAGTGGAGGTCTTGGTGTGTGACACATTTTGGGGGGGGGGGGCAAGACACAATTATAAGAGGGAATTTATCTACAAATGCAATCAGTGTAACCTGGTTTCTTGTACCCTCAGTGAATCCCCATGAATAAAAAAATATATATATTTTTTAAATTGATCTTCCCTGAATAAAAGCATATTCTTTCTGCTTTACTGCCTTAGAGCTGGGTTATCAGTTTTTCCCTGCCTTCACATTCAAATTGAAACATTGTCTCTTCCAAGATCTCAAACCCACTAGTCCAGGGGTGGCGAACAAGTTCGACTAAGCACTCGGAGATGGCTCCTCAGAGGTCCCTCCTCAGAAGCAGCATAATAAAATCCAAACTTGGCAAAGAGCCACAGTATACAAAATAATGATAAGAGGCAAAGAGCCGAAATTCATTTTGGCCGGGAGCCGCATACGGCTCTAGCCGCGTGTTCGCCACCGCTGTTCTAGGAGGTTAACAATGAATATCAACTATACCTGTTTAACAATTACTTTTGTACTTTGATCCACAAATTCTAAAGCCTTCAATTCTGAGTAATTTGAAAATGACTTATAATCTTTTAGACTTGTAAATTTGAATAAGCCATAGTTAGAAAAATCTAAATGGCACATTAAACACACAACAAAAGCATCTTCTATTCTCTTGTACCTGTGTTACATGACTAATATCCATTGTCTGCACCCTCACAAAAACCCTGAGTGACTGTTACTCATGAGAAAATTAAAAACTAGAGACATTAAGACTTACTCAAAAAAAGATATCTAGAAGCTTAGATATTGGGATGAGAATCCATAACTGCTTGACTTTCAGAAATACCCTATCAAAGCAGACATCTTAATTAATGACTGCTTCCCAATCTTAAGAAAATATAAATGAAAAAAAACTTTCCTAATATTAAAACTGTATCTTTGCTTACTGACAAAACATTGACCAAATATACTATTTCCTTACTCTCACAAATACCACCAAAAACAAGTACAGAAATTAAAAAGTTGTTAAAAACATATGAGAAGGAAGAGAATAGGAGGCTGAGAAAAGATGTTTCTCATCCAGAAATGATTATGCCCAAGGAGACATTTGGCATGTCTAGAGACCACTGTCACAACTCCTAGGGCAAGGTACTACTGGCTCCAGAGGGTAGAAACCAGATGCTTCTAAATATTCTATAATGCAAGGGACTGTCTACCACCAAAAAAGAATTACCTAGCCCCAAATATCAACAGTTTCAAAGTTGAAAAGCTCTGGTTTAGGGGAAAGAATTACTTGCCGATAGCATATGGATTATAAAGCAGCCAGTGTTGTTCAAAGAACCCAAGGGAAGTTTGGAGTTTGACTCACTGTACTTCAGAAGGTCAGGAGGCAGAGGACTAGACATAAAGAGATTAATTAAAACAAAATAATAGATTCCTCCCAAATCTATACCAGGCATTTATCTCACAGACCAAAGAATGAAGGTTTATTCTAGAAATAAACTGAAAAGCCATGAAGAAAGACTTTCACTTTTCTACTAGTAACATCCGGAGCTTCACCAGGAAAACAATGATCTCTTTACTCAATTACTCTAAGTGGAACCTACTAAGAAGTAATCTCCACTACAGAGAGACAGTGTCCACTAAGCACTTAGTGGATATTTTAACTCCTCACTATGAAATGACTAGACAAACAAGTGAGGAATCATCTGTAAAACAAAGACAGACCCAACAATAACAACAACAACAAACAAACAAACAAAAAAACCCCAAAAACTCCAAACTAAAAACCTTGGGGGGAAAAAAAAGACAATATGGGAAGCAGAAAAAAAAATAACAAAGTATCCCTGGGAATAAACAAAAAAAGATACATTTATAAAATAAGAAAAGGGTGCTATGAAAACAAAGAATGAGAACAAACTGAAAATATGCCCAAATCTTTTTAAAATCATTAAGTCAATGGTAAAATTAAAAAAAAAAAAAAAGTCTAGGAAAAAAACATTTAAAAAATATGAGAGAAATGAAATGATATTTACAATATACAGGAAGTCCAGTAAAAGTAAACAGTAACAAAAAGGAAATGGCCTAAAAATAAGAAAATTATTCAAAGATAACAGACACAGGTCTCAAGATTGAAATGGGCCCTAAGTACTGACAAAATAAGTATGAATAAAAATCCTAGCAAAGCAATTTGAAATTTCAGAGACAAAGATATTTGTGCAGATATAAATAATACACATAAAAACAGGAAATTAGCCACAGGCAAAACAAATAGATGAAAACCAAAGAAAACAGAATTCTGGTATCCTTCTTGGCTTTCTATAAATATGTGCCTATGGTTGAGAGTCAAACAGTGATTACAGAATTTAAATAAAGGTAGTTTAATTTTATTTGGACTATAAAGGGTAGGAACTTGTTTATGAAATGTGTTCATGGATAAAAGGGTAGATATAAAATTAATTCTTTATTTAAGAAGAAGTCAATGCTGTTAAAAGTTGATAAAACTAGAACTAGCAGTTTAAGACTTCTGATGGTTAACTACCAGAATAAATAGCTAAAATTGCTAATGCAGCCTCTGAAGAAAAGAACTGAGGGGGCAGGAAGGTGAGAAAGGGTGGGGCAGGAATTTAATTAAATTTTTCTGTTATTAGTATCATCAGGTATTACACAGAAAAACAATTTTAAATATGCAGGTAAGAATACTTTTCAGTTTTAAATAATTTCCCTTTTGAAGTATATAACATTACCTGCTCCATACAGATTTGAAGGGTGGTGGATTTGCATCAGCATTACACTTGAGATTAACACCTTTTCTTCCTACAAACCAATTTCCATCATACCCTGTTATTGAAACTTCAGGAGCATCTATAAAATAAATGCAGGACAGAACAGAGTACCTTCTGTTAATGATAAATGTGACATACAATGAGAAAGCATAACCATAATAGACTAAGCTTCAGAACAAGAATAATTTTTCCTTACTCTCAATATATATAATTAATGTGGAAGATAATAATCAATAAATATTAATATTAGTTGACAAAATGAATGAGCATTTACTCCAATGCCCATTCATTAGGTAATTATAACATGTATAGCTGTAGTTATTAGAGATACTGAATATAAGAATCATAAAACTACAACCACCAAGAACAAAATACAAGTCCTATTTTGAGAGATCCTGAAATACAGGAACAAAGCAAATGTATTATAATACTTAATTTAATGAAACAGCATTTAAGTACCATGCAGAACCAAGTTATCATATGAAATGGTCTTTAAAGAGATGTTTAATCTATAAGAAAACATTTCCTAAGAGGTTATCAAATCACTAACAAAGCTTAGATTCTCTATATCACAATTAATATTCTGTGGGTACGTAGAGATATGACACAGACTTCCAATGGTAAATTACAACTACAGTAAATTATCTAGGGCCTCAATTGTACCAAAACATAAACTTTTATCCACTCAGTATTCCCAAAGGTCTTTTAGCATATGTGTAACATATAACTCGCTGCATGAGCAAATTATCTGTTATCTAACAGTAATATACATACATGCCTTCAAACTATAAAATCCAATACCTATTATTCAACCATCATTTTGTTTAGTTCCTAATAAGTGCCAGGCACTGTTTTAAGTGTTTGGTATTCACACAGACTCTGTATTCATAAAATTTACATTCTAATAATAATAGGGAAGATGATATTTTAAAATATTTAACCAAAACCTCTTATAAAGGCCAAGAAGAGAAAGGATGGTAAGAGAGAATATAAGAAGGTCTAATTCAGACTGGAGACAGGGGAGGTCATGAAAGGCTTTCCTAAAGAAGTGCTAGTTCTGCATGGTACAAAGACGCTCCATCTTTTGTATGAACCATGTAGAAAATCAGATATTTAGCCCATGCCCAGATGAAAGGTTAGGGAGACGGCTCAGTCTTTAACTCTGCCAGGAAAACCCGAACAACTGAAAGGCAAAGTTTACCAAAACAAGTGGTAAAAAAAAATTAGTTTTTACTAAGGTACAATTACTTTAGTAATTTAAAAAAAGAAATGCCTGCCTCTGGTAAATAACAAGAGTTAAATACTTTTGTAACTTAAAAGTGGTAATGAAAAATGTTGCTGAAAGAACAGTCCAGGTATCGGTAAATTTAATGTCTTTTTTAAAAGAGAGAAAGGGTAGGTGTTAAAGTATCCCCAGAAATCACCTTCAAATTTTGAGGTAAAAATCTGGGATGTAAGATCTCATCTCCTTAATTGTGCTCACATGTTTTATAGGTCTTCAATTTAAAGAAGGAAAAAAGTAATGACGACTCTTAGAACCTTTTAGGAACAAGTCAATAGAGACCAAAACCACAATTATAAAGACTTACGTTAGAAGAAATACTTTTATAATCTAAGTTTATTCCCAAATGTTTATCATAAATAACACAAATTAAAAAAAGATTATAGATATGAAGAAAAATATATAGATATGAGATATACATTAATGGTACTTACAATTGGGAATTTTACAAGACAAAGAAAAAAAGTTAAGTCTGGGAAAGCAAGGTAGGAAAAGGGAAAAAGAAAAACCACAACCCTTTTTAATTGGATTCTCCAGAGAAGTGAGGAGAAAAGATGGTATTACTATTTAAGAATACAATGGTAATAACAATTTTGTGTAATAAATATTCTCAAATTTAACCCTATAAATGTTAAAAAGATTTTTGGAGTAAGCTTTAAAAACAATTACACCAAATGTAATAAACATGTATACTTTAAAATTTCATGCATGTCATATCAAGAACAAAAGAGTTAACAGCAAAGAACTCCTTCAAAAACTTTCTAAATTTATAATCTATGCATAGATGAAAACAAGAAAAGAACAGAACCTAAATGCTTTTCCTATTTTTACTTCTCATCTGCCTAATTTTATTATCCTTGCTATAAAGTATCTATAACCTTCTTTCTTGCTCAAAATTTGAAAATGGCATACAAATTACAATGTACCAAAAACTGAGCAACTTTATTGAAAACGGAAAATGCACATAAACATATAAACACACACATAAACGTATCCAAAGGTCTTTTAGCATATGTGCAACATAACTACTTCAATAAACAAATTATCCATGTCTAGCAGCAAGTACATACTACTACAATATAGTTTGACCTATCTAAACTCTTCCAACATAATCAGTAAGGTAAGATTAAAAATAGTATGGAAAAATACAGATTTTCAATCTAGGGAATTAAAAGATTTTTGCTAAAAACACCATGAGCAGCTCAATGAGTTAAAATGAAGAAAATGTTTATCTCTAAGCATTGTCCATCATGAGGTACAAATTTCCACAATTTTCTTAAGTTCAGCCTACTTTTAAGACTTAAAAAGATACGGTTATATCATATCAAGTTGGAAAACAACGTTAAAGTCATGTGTTCATCTTTAAAAAACAGAAAATGTTCAAGTTAAATGAAACTTTCATGAGAATATAAACAAAAATAGAAAAAAATTTGATAAGGAAAAGCTATAGAAACATCTAAATACTAAATATTCAAACTAAAAATGATTTGATAAAGAAATGCAGTAATGGAAGAAAATAAAAGGCATGACTAATGTTGAAAAAAACAATGTTACCATTTACTTACACTGTATGTCTAATACGAAAGAATATCGGATGTCCTTTTCCAAGGCTGGATGTTTTACAACACAAGTAATACGCCTTCCTCTAGCAAACCTGGTTGGAAACAGCTTGTACTGGCTGACAATTGTTGCCGTTTCATTTGGAAAAGAAGTTGTAGTGGATTCCATTTTACCAAGATCACCTTCCCAGTCAATATGTGCAACTGGTTTTCCAGTGGCTGCAATACAAATGGCTGCTACTGTTTCATTTCCTCCATCAATTAAAGAATCTGCCCCTTTTATAAGGCTCACAGTGGGTTCAACTGTTTAAATTAAAAAAAGAAAAGTTATATTCAAACAAGAACATACATCTTTCTAAGCCACATTTAGATATCTTCATAAACTTAGGGACAATTACATATAAAATCTACATACACTTTTTAGGTAATGCCATCATCAATTACATTCTTGGAATAAAAGAAGATCATAAGCTAGGAAAAATTAGAGGCCAAGATTTTATGTAACTATTATACAGATGGCTCCCCTTGACGTATATATGTCTATACACACACATATATATGTACATTTGTATATATACACACACACACATTATAGGAACAGATGAGATTGCTCCAAATAAATATATAAAAAATTTCTATGAACTAGATCATAATTTCCTTTATGAGATTAAAGATATTACTAATGCGGAAGGAAAAAAAGCAGGTTTAATATATAATGCTTCATAAATATATATAATGCTTCATTTTACAATGAAAAAAACAACTTTAAAGTAAAGTAAGTTATCATTATGAAAGCTTGCATTAAAAAGTGAAGGGACAAAAAAAATGTTCCCCTGAGAATAACCATAGGCGATGACACATTTTTCTTAACCCAGTAAGTGACTGAATAATTTCATTTAAAACATTGCCTTTTAAACTTTTCATTCAGTACGTCTAAAAGGGTTCTGAAAAATCTGTATTGGTAACAAGCTCCCAAGTGATGCCAATGCGCTGATCCATGAACCACATTTTAAACAGCAAGCGTCTGGGAGTAGAAGAAAGGTGAAAAGAAGAACATCTACTCTCTCCTCAGTTCGCATTTTTAGGAATGTAAAGCTCAAATTTCCCACCCAAGTGTTTCTGTTACTTTAATGTGGTCCCAACTCTACCTTTCTTGACTTTAATTCTTTTACTTTATACTTATCTTTTGAACAACCAAGACATTATTTATTCAGTGTCCCACTACTGAATTGGAGGGTTCTCAACCTCCAATGGTAATGTCTGAAGAGATTCTGAGTTTCATAGCAGTAGAGGCCATGGACATTGCTAAACAGTCAACAATGGATGGAAAGCTCACCAGAACAAAGAATTCTAATCCAAAATGTCAACAAATTGAAGAAAAACTTAATCTGAAGTATGGTCGTTCCTCAGTATACACAGTATACACGTTCCTCAGTATACAGAGGATTGGTTCCAAGGCCCCTGAGTATACCCAAATCTGTGTATACTCAAGTTCCATAGTCTGCAGAACCCACATATAGGAAAAGTCAGCCTTCTGTATATACAGGTTTCACATCCCAGGCACACTTATTTTCAATCTGCATTTGGTTGAAAAAAATCTGTGTGTGAGTGGAAATACTCAGCTCAAACCCATGAGTCAACTGTATATTGCTTTCTGCCTCCCTGCCTTGGCTCATGTGCTTCTAATCGAGAGTGACATTTCTCTATTCTTTTACTTTTACCAACTCAAATTCAAAGACTAGCTCAACTATTTCTTCTATAAAACATTTCTTGACTACCAAGTTCACCAATTTTTTCCTATACCCTACTCAAATAACATTTTGTCTACAACTGCAATATACCAGAAACTCTTACTGGTTTTAGGAATACAAAGTTAAATTTTAAAGTGCACTACTACCGTTCACCACATGTTTATAGAAAGAACATATAAAAAAACAAAATAGTAAATGCTACAATAAATGTATGCTTAATATATAATGACAAAAAGCAAAAAAAAAATGCATTACTTTGGTGGAAGGGATTCAAGAATGGCTTCTAAAACAATGTGATTTGATAAATAATAGTTATCTAGAAAGAACGTAGGAAGAAACAGGAGGAAAAAGGAAGCAATCCAGACAAAAGGAGAAACACATAAAACGCAGGTTAACAAAAACTGTAAAGAGTTTATTATGACTTTTAAGATTTGAGTTGCTGAAAGAGGAGCAGCAAGGGATTGAATAGGTGAAGTGTGAGAAGCAGGCATGGGCAAAATCGTGACAAGTCTCGTAACATAAACAGTCTTGAGTTTTAAGCCAATGAGTACTGTATTAGAGGGAACTACTACAATTAAAAGCAAAATAAAAAGTGATTTTATCCTCATAAACTCCATATACAATACTATATTTCACATACAAAATACTTATTATTTTCTTAATACAGAACTTTGTGTTACCTTTTTTTATTGATGTCTTAATTTTTCAGATATTTTTGTCTTGTCTCCAACCAGAAAAATTTCTTGAAAGTATCAATCCCTTAAATGTAAATTATATTTCGCCACAGCTCTCAGGGCAGTGTCTTAAATGTACTAAATGCTCAAATATTTCATTCAATTTTTATTTTTAAATAGTACCTCTTAACATGAACAAACATACAAATCTAGACATAATTGCTTCCCTGAATGTCAAAGACCCTAAAATTATATCCTTAAATATTAGGCGCTGTAAACTTGTTTCGTTCTCAGCAAAGAAGATGCTGAGAATGAGTAAGGAGTATAAAAGGTTTACTAGGGAGTAATAAATTCCTGGCAGAAAAGGTAAGAGAAAGAATTGAGTAAGGGGCACTATCAGCAGACCTGACAAAGTCTTTGTCAGGCCATCTGGCAGATTTAGAGCAGATTTCTATTAAAGGAGTCTCACATTGGATGAAAATGTCCAGGAGTTTGCCCTCAGTTACCAATGCCTTGATCAGCCTGGGGAACCCACAAAAAGAACATACCTTTAACTCAAATTTATAAAATATTATAGACCAATAAAAAATAAAATCTAAAAAACAGTGATCTTGAAGGTGTCAGCTAACCATTCATCTAGCAGGTGAGCAATGAACCTTTCTGAAGGAGCTGTGTATCTCCTTATCAGCCACAGGTTACTATTATTCCTTAATCCTTGTTATTTTATTCAAAAAATACTTATTAGCATTTCCAAATTGGTTTACATTTAACTGCAAGTGGATATCTTAATGCTACTAAGCTTACTGAACATGCTGTCATAAAATTTATCAGACAGGAATGGTGGAATATTATTTTAGCAACAGCACAAAATTAAAATAGCTAAGAAAATCTGAAATAGAGAACTTTGATATAAAAAATTAAAACATGAGGTGTCAATGGCTCCCAGAAGATAACCTCATCTTTTCAAAAATTGAAAAGTCTTAACTAAATGATAACTAGTAGCATTTAATTAGATTGAAAATTTGAGAGGAAGTAATGAAAATAAATGTCACAGAAACTCAGCACTTAGTGTGTAATTAAAACTTAGCACTATCTTTCATGAAGAAAATAAAATAGCTAAACTTTAGGTGAATACAGATAAGATTTTATTTATATTAAGAGAGAGTAACATAAGAACTGTGTAATAGAATTTTTAAAAAATCACATTTGAATTCTCTCACTTTAAATTTAAATAAAATTTCAACCATTTTAAATTCTTAAAAATACTTTTATCACAATCCTTACCACTATCAACAAAATAGGCAATTCAAGCATACTTACCTAACACAGTTACAGTTGTAGAGGACTGGGCATTTCCAAGTGGGAATGTAACAGCTTTGCATATATATTTTCCAGAATCAGAGAATCCTATGTTATGTAGAGTAATTGTTGCATCATTTAGTGAATAGTTTTTAAACAAGACTCTTCCCTGATACTCTCCTTGAACAGAGAATCCATATTGAGGATGATGAACTGCAACAGTCTGTGAACTTTTACCATGTATCTTCTCCCATGAAATTTGCGTTATGGTTTCATTTACTTCAATTAAACACTTCAATGAAACATTCTTTCCCCATACTGCTGTGACATGTGGCTCCACAATAATTGGTCCAGCTAAGGCACCTATGGAGGGGGAGGGGATACTGTAGTTTTTAAAATAGAAAAAAGTTATGCTAACATAAAATCTCTATCCCTCCCTCTTCCCTAATCATGGGGTGGTGGGGGGTGGAAGTGGTGCATGCACTTGTGCACACACACATTTATAACTGAACAACAAAAAGAAGTGAAAAGGCTACATGTTCACTGGGTTTAATCCAAAATTCAAAAACTCGTTATCAAATTGAATACCTGATAATGTGAGTGCTCCAGGAGGAAAAAAAACTGGATTTAGACCAAGCATTTGCTTGGAAACAAGATCCTTCCCCAATCAAGTATCACCTAAGTTCCCAGCCTTGGCTGACACTTTGCAGCCTTGTGAGAGACTCACAATCAGAAGACCCAGCTGACCCACGCTTGGATTCCTGACCCATAGAAACTGAGAAATAATAAATGAAAACTGTTTTAAAACTAAGTTTAGAGATAATTTTTTTACATAGCAAAATTATACATGTATAAATTATACATGTAGGATCTTTCAAACCAAATATAATACAAAATATATTCTTTTAGAGAATCCCAATGTCAAGTCTCTAATTAAAAAATCATTTAAAAACAGACTGACTGCCAGAAAATACTAATGAATAAATGCTTATATAAATACGAAATTATTTTTTTCCATTTGAGGGTAAAGGAAAAAAATTCACAAGCAAATGTTAAAATGAAATGATATAAAACTTCTTCCAAATAGTACTTATTCCCTCCTAAAAGCAGTGGAGAAAAACTTCCATTGTTTTGAGGGAAATAAGATTAATATTCATGAAAACTATAGTCAAGCAAGATACTGTTCATTGACAAATATATTAGAACAAGCCCTTAGAGCGTTTACTAATCACATAGGAGGACTGAACTGAACAAATACTGAACAAATAACTGAACAAATACTCAAATAACTGAACAAATACTCAAACTAAGAAGTAAACCAAAATAAGCACACAAAATATAAATCAAACAAACAATAAAGAATATCTTTAGAACTTTATTATTTCTAATTAAAATGTTAAAATGAATAAAAAAGTAGAAAATATCACAGGATCTAGAAAATATGCATTTAAATATCTTCAAACATGTTTAAACATGTTCAACAATAAATCTGGTATAACATTATTTCCATGAACACTTTCTGGAGGAAAAAGCAAAAGCAACAAAATAAATTAGAGGACAAATTTACCATCTAAGAGATAACTAAGAAATACAGAAAGGAAATAACAACCCACACTGACTATATCTTACAGCTATGAGACAAAAAGAAAAACTTTTGTTTTTGTAATCATCGCTTCAAAAATGTTATCAGGTCCCCAAATTTACTATCTATCATTCCTTATCAAGCTATCAAGTATATATAATTACTAAGCTTTTAAAATGAATCTAAAACATGCAAAATATAAAAGTGTTTAAAGATACTTAAGCTATCACAAGCCTGTTACTAAACCAGAAAATAGACCAATGAAAAAGTCTAATCAATATTAATAAAAAATTCATGTATTATGAAATAATATTCAGCTCTGCACTTAAGAAAAATACTCCACAACCAAATAGGACTATTTTAAGAAGGTAAGGATAATCCATTCATCATATTCAAAGCTCATACACAACTTTCTCAT
Source organism: Loris lydekkerianus (assembly GCA_963574355.1). Classification (NCBI taxonomy): domain Eukaryota; kingdom Metazoa; phylum Chordata; class Mammalia; order Primates; family Lorisidae; genus Loris; species Loris lydekkerianus. Next base: position 12,584 of record CAUYPK010082420.1, read on the forward strand.
TTGATGCTAAAAAGGTACTTAGTAAAATTTAAATCTCACTACGTGACCAAAAAAAAAAACTGGAAAAAAAAAAGATTCTTAATAATAAAGTAGATTTTTCTCAAATCAGTGGCCATGATTACATTAAAATGGGGTGGGGAGAAAGGAGGGTGTGACTATTAAAGCAAAGATCGATTAAGATGTTGGTACATTATTATTACCATTGTTCAACTGGAAATTGAATCCAATGCAGTAGGAAAAGGTAAATATTAGGTAAATATTATAAAGAAACAGAAATAATTATTATTTGAGAAATCTAATACCTGTAAAAAATATAAGAGGCCAACTGAAAAGATATTAGAACCAATGATATGATGGTTTAGAAAACCTAAACAAAACGTATATACACTATATATTCAGCATGTTATAGTTATTATTTGTAAATATCTTTACAAATTTATTGTAGTAAATGTTTAAATAGTATTTATAAATGTTAATATTTAAAAGGCCTGAATAGCCAAAGCTGTACTAAGCAAACAGATCAAAGCTGAAGGAAATCACATTACCATACATTAAATTATACCATTAAAACAAGGCAACAGTTGCCCAAACACCATGGTACTGGTATAAAAACAGACACACAGATCAATGGAAAATAACAGAAAACCCAGAAGAAAAAGCCACATATATTTGACAATGTCAACAAAATCAGACAATGGGGAAAGGACACCATTTTCAATAAATGGTGCTAGGAAAATTTGATAGCAATATGCAAAAGAATGAAACAAAACCCCTACTTCTCACCATACACAAGAATCAAATTGAAAGGGATTAAAGGCTTAAATGCAAGACCCAAAACTATAAAAATACCACAATAAAATCTAGGAAGAACTCTTTTAGATTTGGGCTAAGCAAAAAAATCATGAATAAGATCTCAAAACATAGGCAATAAAAACAAAAATAAACAAATGGAACTTAAACTAAAAAGCTTCTGCATGACTAAGGAAATAACAAGTGAACAAACAACCTGCAGAATGGGTGAAAATATCTGCGAACTATGCATCTCACAGTGGACAGATATTCAGAATTTTTAAGAAGCTCAAAAAACCAAATAAATCAATAAATCCCATTAAAAAGTAAGTAAAGAACATGAACATTTTTCAAAAGATATACAAATGGCCAACAAGCATATGAAAAAATGCTTAACATCACTAATAACTAGAGAACTGCAAATTAAAATTACAACGAGGTATTACCTTAAGACCAGTCAGAATGGCTATGGCAATTCCAAAAAAAAATCAAAAGAATAGATAATAGCAAGATTATAAAGAAAAGGAAACACATATACTGTTGATAGGAATGTAAATTAGCATAATCTCTACGGAAAAACAGTATAAAATTTCTCAGAGAACTACAAATTAAACTACCATTGAATCATATTAGGTATTTACCCAAAAGACAAGAAATTATCATATCAGAAAGATACGTGTACTTACTACTCACAATAGCAAAGGTATGTAATCCACCTACGTGTCTATCAATGGATGACCAGATAAAGAAAATGTGATACGCACACAGAGTATTATTATTAAATCATAAAAAAGAGTAAGACCATATCTTTTGAAGCAACATGGATTCTTTTAAACAATTCAGAAACAGAAAGTCAAATATGTTCTATGTTCTCACTCATCAGTGGGACCTACACAGTATGTACACATGAACAAGGACTATGAAATAACAGACATTAGAGACTCAGAAAGGTGGAGGGCGAGGGAGGAATGAGAAATTACTTAAAGAGTGTAATGCACATTATGTGGGTGACAGTTAAACTAAAAACTCAGATTTTAATACTACATATACTATGTATATCCATGTAACTGTACATGTACCCTTTAAATTTATTTTTTTTAAATGAAAAAGGAATATTTTAAACACCAAGTAACGAAATTGTAAAGAACCTATAAACCTAACTAAGTTACTGGAATAAATGAAGTTATGACATGTTTCTAGGTGAGAAAAGTTACATACATGTCAATTATCCCCATATCGATACACAAATTCAATGTAATTATATAGAAAACACTGATAACGTTTCTGGAAAAAATAGACTAGAAAAGACGACAAGAAATACTTCAAAAAAAAAAAAAAAAAAAAAAGGCCTAATGAGGAGAAAGGGAAATATTAAAGTAAAAATAATAAAAAGTTTGGTATTAGTATCATAAAACAATTGAAAGTGCACAAACCAACCTATATAAATAATGGTATATGACATTTAATAAAGTTAATATCTTATTTGAGTGGGGAAATAATTGGTCAAGAAATGCTGAAAGGACAAGAGCTAAATGCCCAGAAAAATGCAGATTCTCATTTTATACGAAATACCAGCAAAAAAAGATAAAAAAGAAAAACAAAAAAATTCTAGAAGGACCGAAGACCTAAATGTACATAAAAACCTTTGTATATTGTGTCAAATAACACTAATTACCAATTAGGAGTGGGATTACAAAGGATTAAAGAATGAACTGGTTTTTTGTTTGTACACTTTGATGTCAGATCATTTGCTAAGAAATTAATTTTCATAATAAAAAGCAAACGAAACAAAATTATCTCTCTCAGGTAGAGGTAGAAAAAGGATGGGATTTTTTTTTTTTTTAATTAAATCATAGCTATGTACATTGGTATGATCATGGGGCCATGGGGCATCATACACTAGTTTCACAGACCAGTTGATACATTTATATCACACTGGTTAACACAGCCTTCCTGGCAATTTCACAGTTACTGTGTTGAGACATTTACATTCTACATTTACTAAGTTTCACATATACCATTGTAAGATGCACCACAAATGTATTCTCCCCAGTCCCCCTCCTTCCACCCCTCTCCCCCCTCCCTCCCCTCCCTTTCCCCCTTCCCCCTATTCCAAGGTTGCAAATGGGTTACAGCATTCATGTGAAAACCGTAAATTAGTTTCATAGTAGGGGTGAGTACATTGGATACTTTTTCTTCCATTCTTGGGATACTTTACTACCATTCAATCCTGTAATTCCTCTACTGGGCATATACCCAGAAGGCCAAAAATCGTACCACAACAAAGATATTTGCACCAGAATATTTATTGCAGCCCTATTCACAATTGCTAAGTCATGGAAAAAACCCAAGTGCCCATTGATCCATGAATGGACTAATAAATTGTGGTATATGTATATCATGGAATATTATGCAGCCTTAAAGAAAGATGGAGACTTTACCTCCTTTGTGTTTACATGGATGGAGCTGGAACATATTCTTCTTAGTAAAAGGATGGGATTTAAAAAAAGTGTTACAAACAGAATGTTTGCAAAACCTTCCACCCCCCATGTTGAAGCCCTAACCCAAATTTGAGGTCTCTGAGCAGTAATTACATTTAGAGAGGTCATGAGGTTAGGGCACCTGTGATGGGATTAGTGTACTTGGAGAAAAAGAAAGAGACACCACAGCTCACTACCTCTCTTTCTCTGTCTCTGTATCTAAGCCATAGGTAAGTGAGAAGGCAACCATGTGCAATCCAGAAAGAGGGCCCTCAACAGGAACTGAATCTGCCAGTACCTGGATCACAGCCTCTAGAACTAGGAAAAGTAAATGCTGTCTAAACTGCTTAGCCTATGGTATTTTGTTATAACAGCCCAAGCTGATGAAGAAGGTAGTATTAGAATAACTTGTAAGGGATATTGCTAATTTTATTTCCTCACAACCTAGAAGAGCCATGGCCTAGTAGACCATCATTATCAAAAGGAATATTTGGAGAGATTAAAAAAAAAAAAAAAAATGACCCACTGATTAAAAAATACATTGTAAAAACCCTGCAACATTTAAGTTGGGAAAGCCTCTCAGTATGACAGCAAAGACAGAAAAAAACCACAAAAACAAACAAACAAGGACTAAGCAATTCCTTAATGAAAAGAGTGTAAGAGTAGGTATTTACAAACAAATAAATAAAACTATCATGGCTATTTTTTAAGTGTATAGCTTTATTAGTAAATAAAAATGTAACTATCAGAATTTATTTATATTTTAATTTCTAGGAGGTAAGGAGTAAATTTTACTTTCTAACTTTTCTACAATAGTATTTTTTGCTTATTGCAAAAGTAAGTTTTATTGTACGTTTTCTTGCTTCAACTCTTAAACCTTTGAGTAAGGTAAGTATAGATAATCTGGTTCTCCTTTAGATTCCATGGGCTTCTAATAACATATCTCTTTTTGCTGTTTTCATTAGCCAGAGTTCTGCTGCTTGCTTGCAAATAAGAAATTCTTTTTTTTTTTTTATTACAGATAAAAATATGCACCATAGATGTGGCCCAACCCATCACCTCCCTCCACCCAAACCTCCCCCCTCCCTTCCCCTTCCTTGGCCCTTTCCCCATAGTCTTGTGGTATAGTAGGGTTATAGCCTTCATGTGAGAGCTATAGTTTAGCTTCATAGTAGGGCTGAGTACATTGGATACTTTTTCTCCCATTCCTGGGATACTTTGCTAAGGAGAATATGTTCCAGCTCCATCCATGTAAATATGAAAGAGGTAAAGTCTCCATCTTTCTTTAAGGC
>CAUYPK010082422.1:0-25052 GCA_963574355.1 Loris lydekkerianus
GGCCCGCACCGGGGGAACAACGGCTTCGGGGCGCGCCCCCAACTCCCTCTGGGGGGGGGTCAACGCCGGTGCCCGCCCAAAAAAAAAAAAAAAAAAAAAAAAAAAAAAAAAAAAAAAAAAAAAAAAAAAATTAGCCAGGTGTTGTGGTGGGTTCCTGTAGTCCCAGCTACTTGGGAGGCTGAGGGAAAAGAATCACTGAAGCCCAAGAATTTGATCATAGGGAGACATAGTGACACTCTGTCTCAAAATAAATAAATAAATAAATAAAGTAAAATAAAAGTAAAAAAAGAACAGAGGTAATGTTTTCCATACTGAAACACACAGATTGTTTACCTAGCACTGGAAACAGGGGAGAATCCCTGAGGCCCCTTTTCAAGCTTGCTACTACCTTTGTGCATTAGAAGGGAATAGCACCCAAGTCCCATTAGATCTTAAGTAAGACAGTCCCTGAGCCAGCTCAGTAGTACTGCTCAGAAGACTCCTCGAATCTCAGAAAGTTGTTAACAAGACAGCATGCTTATCAGTTTTAACAAACTAAATCTGAAGCAATGAGTTTTGGCAGCTGCTTGTCTCATGAAAGGTAACAACCTATTAGAGACTATGGTCAACCCCAATGTGTGCTTCCAACATCCCACGGTGTTTACATCTGTAATCATGGATCTGATAACTATTGGCCTTACTTGAACACATAGATTCCCCCCGGAAGCCATAATAATAACCTCTTACTCTTATATGATGCTGCACTTCAGCTGAGTCCTCACAATGACTCCATGAAATGGGGATGTAAACACTTTCCATCCCCCTTTGAGACTAAAGACATGTCAGTAAAGTTGGTGTGTAACAGCAAGGCCATAAGTAAAAGGCAAGCTGTGACTACTTCTCTGCAGCAATCCCAATGTCATGTGATCTCATCCCTACCTTTACCTCTAGGTCTACAAAGAAAAATGATCAAATATTAATTTATTAATAATTGTACAAGTAACATGATAGTCATTCTTAGATGTTAAGCATAGTACTTGGCCAGGGAATTATTCTTAATGCTTGATCTAGATTATTTCTGCAAAATTTAACGTCAGTCTCCTTTGTCCCATTCTCATCTATGTAATATCTTTGGAAGGAGGTCAGGTTCTGATTTTCAAAAGAGCAAGAGGGCCCCTAGAAAACTCTTAGGGAAGATTGTAGAACAGAAAGAATTGAACTCTTATTGTGGGGAACATGTTCCCAGGGAATAACTTGGACTCACTAAGGACAAGCTGCGTTAGACATGCTTGCTGGTGCCATGGCCACAATAGAGAAATTAAAGAAATGTGATAGATACAGTGCCTATCAACTTTAGCAATGTCATTGGTGGAGTTTTTATAATATTGTGAACAAATTATGAAGATGTGGACCTCTTTATAGCAGTCAGAGGATTTATAACTGGTTGAACAAATTTGGAGATGAATGATTAATGGGTGATGTGATCATATATGATGACCTGAACTGATCTAATGAAGAATTTTGACCTCTGAAAAAATTCAGTCCAAAATTTTTATCAAGTATCATTAAATGTGTGTTACCTTGAGGCTGCCTACCACATCTACATAGAAGAAGGCTGAGAGAAGCTGAGAAGTGGGATGGCCAAAAGCAGGGGTTCAAACCTGCCCAGAAATTTCAATGAATATTTCAAAAACCTTGGAGTTGGCAGCACCCGTAGCTCAGTGAGTAGGAAGCCAGCCACATACACCCAGGCTGGTGGGTTTGAACCCAGCCCAGGCCAGCTAAACAACAATGACAACTACAACAACAACAACAAAATAGCCAGTTGTTGTGGCTGGTGCCTATAGTCCCAGCTGCTTGTGAGGCTGAGGCAAGAGAACTGCTTAAGCCCAAGAGTTTGAGGTTGCTGTGAGCTGTGATGCCATATCACTCTACTGAGGGCAACACAGTGAGACTCTGTCTCAAAAAAAAAGAACCTTGGAGTTTTATTCAAAGAATCAAACACACAAAAAGAGGATGAAGTATCCAGAGAATGTATCTGGATAACAACTCAGGAGAAAAAGACCTCCAAATTGAATGTTGGCCCAGTTCGATTTCACTCTGTAGTAAGAGGGCAGCACCCCAGGAAGTGAATCAGAACTTAGATTGCATTTTTCCAGGGGTAACTCATTCCTGCCTGCTTATCTCAGAGGATCTCAGATCTTTAGTTTGGAACGGTCACTGACCAGTGGCAGAGGGGTCACAGACAGGGGAAGAAAATGGGGAAGGAACAGGGAATTACGTTCATTAAATTACAAATGAAGGCACCCCATATGTTGAGTAAGATGGCCACTATCTCTTTAAATGTCTGAAAGACCGTCCCAAGGAAAAAGGAAAGATTCTTATTGTGTGATTCCTAGAGGAAGGCCTGGAGCCAATGGATAGGAGTTAAAAGGAAGCAATTTGTATTGAAACTTCAGGAGAAGGTTGCAAAAATTGCAATTTTCCAGACAAATCCAAGTGACAGAAAGAAGCACAGATCTAAGTATGAAATAGGCCCATAATCATGAGAAGCTGTGATGTGGGCCCAGTTTTTTGGATGTGAATGCTTTGAGCAAGGACAGAGAACTTGGATGCTTGGATGCTAGGATGCTGGGCAGGAACCCTGAGGATGGACAGTGACTACAGTGACCATGGGTTCCAACTGGCTCTCTGCCACTTTGAGATCTGTGTTTTTGGTCCATCTACCTGTCCTGTGCCTTCCTGCCCCTGACTGATACCTGCCCTGAATTTATGGTTCTTGTATTATTTTTAAATCCTTCATACCAGGCCTGAAGGTTCAGGTGAAGCAGTTCCAGTATGTCAAAGTGTGTGCTTCTCTGTGGCCCTCTCATGCACCCTCCCCAGCACTGCATATCCATTAAGCCAGGAAGTTCTCACTGAGCACAGTGAGAATTAGGGGTGCTAATCACAGTAGAATGGGCAACCACAAGTGCTCATCAAATCTCTTCCCTGAAACTATTCAGAAACAAGAACCTGCTTTGCAAAGATTTATCAGAGGGCAACCAAGTGAACCAGATGGCATCCGGGAGGGAAAGAAGTTAGCACCAGTTGAACCCCTGTTCTGTGACCATCACTGTATTGGTGTTTTGGAACCCTGAATTATCATATTAGCACATAAAATCCTCTCAACACTCCCCTGGTTAGACTTACTAATTCCTTTTAAACAGGACGCAACAGATTCAGAGAGTTAAGTGCATTGCTCAATGTCACAATGACTGACCAGCAAGTTGAAAAGCCAGAATTTGAATTCAGCACATGATCTGAATTCCATCTCCACATCAGGCCTTTTCCAACTTGAGAAATCTGAATCCACCAGGCTTTCATCCTACACCACTTTTAAATTACTTGTAGAGTTTCATAATTGCAAGTGGTCTGCTTTACAGCAACACTCGGGAAAAAATGTCACTCCACAGGGCTTTGATTAGCAATATTAATATGCCTTTAGAAAAGACAGATTAGAGCAACGCAGGGAGCTGGCCTTGAAATTAAATTCAGAGCAATAATGCTAGAATTACAGATACAAGGGCTGGAAGAGGATGGAGGTCAGCTGGTCCATTTCTGAAGAAAAGCCCCCACTTCCTGTTTTGCATTTTGTCACAACAGCTGCACCTCCCCCCCAACTGAAGTACTTGTCTCCTCACTAAAGAGTCATTTTCTGCACTCTTACCTAACAGCTGACTTTTATAGAAGTATCATAGGTATAACACAATACAACCTTCCATTTGGCATAACCAATTTGCCCTAAAGAAATCTTGTATTAAAATAAAATAGTGAGCACTATAACATAATATTATCTAAGAGTATAAGTTCGGGAGCTTGGTGACTAAAGTTCAAGCCTGCTCTTCATCACCACTGCCTAACCACTCACTTTCCAAAGGAGCCTTAGTTTCTTCCTTTGACAGTTTTGACTGCATAATTAGATAATACAAATAATACAGAGTAAATGATGCATTATGGCTTTGTTTAATTTTGTTTTTTAAGGAGAAGAGAAAACAAGATTATTGTGTAGTATGTTCCCATTTACAACCCAAATGTTGTGAGCAAACTAACACTACCAAAACACAGTTTTGAGCTTAGACTCTGTATCGCCCATATTATTCAGAACATCTCTACGATTTGGCACACACAGCTCACCTACAACTACCAAAACTTCTCCACTGATCAGAGGTGAGCACTTATGATAGTAGGTGAGAACAAATCTCCAGAAATTCAATTTCTGGACAATGTCATTTGTTAATTTGACAAGGTAAAGTCACTATTAACATTAGTTTACTATGTTCATTTCCATTCAGCAATTCCTTTGGAGGGACTCTCCTTGTTTGGGGTAGCCCAGCAAAGAAACAGAGTGCTTACCCAGCATTCTACAGATACCCTGTATTCATTCATTGACTGATTCATTCATTCATTCAATGAATAATTTCTTGAGAAACCACTGCATGCCAAATTCAGAGTTGAGTTCTAGGTATTCAACAGAAGCCAAGTAGAATAGTCTCCACCCTTGTGCATAAAGTAACACATGTGCAAATAAGTAAATAAAGAGTTAAACAATCACATCATTAAAAAAAAAAAAATGCTACAAAAGAAAGAGAAGGAGTTCCTGGCAGAGAATAATGAAGGGGAGGAGTTCTACTTAGATAAAGAGGTTCAGAGGTGGCCTTTCTGAGGAGAAAAAATAGGCCCATTTTCTAAAACCTAAAATATTAGAAGCCAGCTATCATGGGCACGTCTTTACTTTGTTTAGGGCCACAATATATCCAGCTAAATGTATCCAATCACAATTTTGTTTTAGGCCACAGCACAGTGGACTTAGTTAAAACACACATATCCCAGCCTTCTTGGGAGCAAGGGAAGCCAACGTGACACTGCTCTGGCCGATGAGATATAAACTGTGACTGAGGGGAAGGTGCTGCTTTCCTAATACAACTGCCTTTTCTTCCTTCTCTTCAGCAATTTTTCTGTCTGAAATATGGATGAAATGACTGGTGCTATGGAAGCTATCATGCAACTATGAGGGAAAGGCCAAGACAGAGAAACTTTAGGGTATTTTTGGTATTTTTTATCTTTGGTATTTTTGATCCAATGACCAATGCCACCTTTTTTAGACTTCTAATTGAATCACAAAAAAACTGTATGCATTGAAGTACCATTGTCAGAATTTTGTTATTCATATTCAAATGAAGTCATTCACTATTATACCACCAAGCAAAGCACAAAAAGAAGGGCATTTTAGGAAGAAGAAATAACATACCTAAAGACCTTAATACAGGAACCAGCTTGGCATGTTTAAGAATAGAAAGATCAGAAAGAAGGAGGGAGGAGTGGGGATTGGAAGAGCAGAGAGAGGGAAGGAGGGAAGGGGTGGGGTCTTGGAGTATGTCACACCTTTTGGGGGCAAGACACGATTGTAAGAGGGACTGTAGCTAACAAATGCAATCAGTATAACCTGGTTTCTTCTACCTCAATGAATTCCCAACAATAAATTAAAAAAATAAATAAATAAATATCAGTGCAGATGGAATGTAACAGGCATAGAGGAAAGTAAAGAGGGATAAGGTTGAAGACATAAACAAGGGACAAGTCAATTGAACCCTAGGGGCCAGGGTGAGGAGTTTGAATTTTATTATAGAGTAAATGGAAGCCAGTGGGTGGCTGGTGTATACTCTATAAAGATCACCTCCCTGCCTTGTGTTGAGGGGCTTGGAGAAGGGCAGAAGCAGGAGTGAAAGACAGGTCAGGGCCATTGTAATTGTTCTGGGGAGAGAAAATGTGCCTTAAATTGGGGTAAAGGCTTTGGTGATGGAGAAAATTACACTGAAATGGCCATGTGGCAGCCAGTTTGAGAGTAATTTGGCCAAAAATAATAATAATAATAATAATAATAATAAGCAAGTACAATATATGAAGAACTTGTTAAGCAAGAGGATCAAACCACCTATTGCCTCACGCCAGGTTGGTAAAATAATATTAAATGTAGCAGCTAACATTTATGTGTTCAATGCTTTATACACACTGTATATCATTAATCCTTATAATGGCACTAGAAGGTAGACATTATTATTATTCCTATATTATAAATGAACAAACTGAGTCATAATCAGATTAGGTGACTTGCCAAGGGCAATATTATCAATAAGCTAGTGAAGGTAGGCTTCAAATCCAAGGCTATCTGATTCCTTGACTCAGCCAAAAGGGACATAGAAACTGCTGTTAGATGATTTTTTTCTCTTTAATGCTTAGCAACACACACAAAAAGTCCCCACATTCACCATTCATGGATCCTTAACTCTGGAGGGAAGAAAGTCTGTATGTTCTGGGCAATAAAAGCTGGGCACATTTATTGAGCCTTTATTAAATGCTAGGTCCTTACATTCATACTCACTTCACAGATTGGAAAACTAAAGTGCAGCAAGTTACCCAAAGTCACAGACCTAGTAGCATTCAAACCCAGGGCATCTGACACGTTTAACCATTGCACAGAGGAGTTTGCTCCTGGAGATAAAGCCGGAATCTTGCTGGTCCTTATTAATGTAAGGGTCCCAACAGCCACTGTCTCACTGAGTAATACTACATCTTGAGACAAAGTGATAGCAAATGTATTAGGGTATGCAGATTATTTTAGCCAAGTGCAAAGTCATTGGACCAAAACCCAACTAGGAAGAAACCAAGCACAAAGATGGCCATAAGATCCTGAATTTTGCCTCCCACTAATTATCATTTGTCATAGCTCAAATGTTAAATGCTCAGAGATGTCATTCCTGATGACCTTAGCAAAAGTAGCATTCCCTCCCTCATGTCCCAGGCTACCCTGTCACTCTGCTTGTCCTTCCTGTTAGCATTTATAATTCTAGATAATATCACATTGTCATTTATATGTTTATCTCCACCCACTAGAATATCCTTCATGCACGTAAAATGTCTGGCATGCACTAGGCATTCAATAAATATTTGACGAATGAACGAGTGCATAAATTAGTTAATTTGCATTGGCAGCTGAGGGAAATTCTACCAGCTCTAGGCAAATGCACAGGTTTCTCTTCAACTGAAACATCTAGGACAGTAGAGAGAGGGGTTAATAGCCAAGGATGGCATTATGAAAGGATAGCAAGATTCATACAGGTAGCCAAACCTGGTCACTTTCTAAAAAGCCTCCGTGTAAGCATGGTGCTCTTCCCTGGATTCCCGTGGGAGGTGACATGACACATTATAGAGCATTTAACTAAGCAACTCGGGGCTAAAGCTACAAGTTCCCACCATGATAGAAGCTCTGAACGAGAAGGACAGTGGCAGAAGGGCCGCTGAGAGATGTCATTAATGAGGGGGTGCAGTCCAGGCATGGGCCTGGTGGCCCCCTCAGTGACAGAAGGCATAGCCCTGGGAGCAGAGAGGAGCCAGTGCCTACGGCCCTCACCTGCTGCTGGCTCACTATTCTCATCAGCGGTAAGGGCGGCCCCCCAAAGAGCCACACTCTCCCATCTGCCTTCCAGCATCAGCAGCAGCAGGGAAAATGGATGTGTGGCTAGAGATTTGTGGACATCTGCACCCCACTGGGAATCAGTCGTGTTTCTTTTCAAAATTTAAATAAATAAATAACAAACACAAACCAACAAACCAGAGAGGCTCTCTGCTACACATGGGAGAGTCATCCATTGCTCACTTTTGTCTTCCTAGAAAGAGCACAAACCAAACATAATCTTTCCCTGTTTTGGGTACAGTTTTTGCAGGCTGGCTTTTCTTGCTCTCTTTTGAATACCTCGAGCGGAACACCCCTGTGTTGTTAATGACTTCAAAGATACCAGGTCCACTGTGCAGCAAATGATAAAAATGTACACAGCATGTGTTGGATAAATTAATAAACTCTCCAGAGCCTCCGAGTCCTCGGGCCCAGCAGCACCGTAATGAAATGTTATTCTGAAGTGGAGTAGGTGGGAAGGAGAAGGGGAGCAGTATTTAATATATGCAAATTAACTAGTATGCAAATTGCCACTAAGTTAAAAATAACGGACTGTGAGCGAAGCCCATTTTTTAAGCAGCTTGTTTATTCATTAGCCTAATTTCCATTATCAATCCTTCTGTTTTCTCCTTTATTACGTACTCACAATTGGGGAAGTTTGCTTCCTACAAATTGTTTTGCTCCCAAGCCCGTAACACTGGTTGAAGGATCGCCATACATTAGCTCTACTCCGTCTCCTGGCTTTGCTCCGAGCTTGCGCTTTTTCTCTTCCTTTCTCCCTTTGCTTCTGCCCCTTTCCTTTTGCATTTTCTCCTATCACCTTCACTGGCCATGTTTGTCTGGCACCTTTTGTTTCACGGATGCATGCGGCTCCCTCTGCGTGGGGCAGGGAGGAAGAGAAGCTTCCTGTCCTATGAGGTCTTACTTCTCCAGGGGACCTGTTCTTTCAGCCACTTGTCCCAGCGAGATGGACTTAAAGGCAAAAAGCACCCGAATCAGCCTCCGCATTCTGGCCGTGGACCACCCTCAGCCCCCAACCAGTAACAGAACAGCCAGGAGAACAATGCACACCCTGTTCCGGGTCTTTATATGGCCTGTTCTGCCTCAAGACAGACCTTACACAATGTTAAGACAAATTGGCAGCCAAAATCCTCCTCTTTTGTCTCAAGAAGCATCCACCTTGCTATGCGCAAGCTCTGGTGCCCCCAAGAGGCCAAGAACGGTACCGAGCGCGGGGATGGCCGTGAGAAAGGAGGCTGGAGGACCTGCACACAAAAGCCCCTGGTTGCAGGGTTTGGGGGGGAGATCCTGAAGGAAGGGGGACCCAGGCGCAGCTGGGGAGGAGGTTCGTGAGTGCAGGCTTCGCTGAAGCTGCACGTGAGCTTGAAAGGCTGTTTTTTCTTTTAACTATTGTTATTTTTTATGGAGTTTGTAATCATGTAGTTATAATAAAACATCAAAATTATTTTTTAACAAGCTATTCTCATCACATGGTGCTCAGCTGTACAAAGCTGTTCGTGCAGACCCTGCCACTGTTGCATGCGCATCTTAAATGTTCAAGCACACACACTGAGGCTCAGTATCTCTCCATGTCCCGGGGGAGCTGCAGCCGAGTCCCAGGGTAGAGAATCCCAAGGCCACCCTGCCAGGAGCCCTATACCACAGCAAGCTGTGCAAAAAGTCAGATGCAAGGGATTGAATGAGAACACAAATTCTCTGAGCAAATAACTCTAAATCCCACTCCTTCCTGAGCCCCCACAGTTGCAATTACTTACAGCTCTCCTGGAAGACACCACTATGTCAGAGTGAGAAGCACATTTTTCAGGCCTCAGCTTAGGGTCAGAGCTTTGTCATCCCCTGCTAAATTACCTAGTAGTCAGGGGCAATGATGTCAAGTGTAAAAGGTCACACTTAGGCAGCTGCTTGGGATTGTCCACAGACAGATAGCATCTGGGGAGCAAATAAACATCAGCTCTTGAAACTCCTTCTACAACTGCAACCTCCTATTGCTTTTAGGGCTAAAAATGGTGTCAAAAGGCCAAAGACCTCAAGGAAGTAGATGGAACCCGAAATGGTCTCTGATGCTAAGCTTAAGATGAAGCCAGAAAGATAAATCATTATCGTTTAAGCTTTGCACGTTTTTATACATACTGTCTTTACAATATTTCCATAGAATGAGGAAATAAATCACCCAGCTCTTGACATTTTTAATAACTTTAAGAATGTGGTTAGGGTAATACTTAACTTTATTGACATATTGTATGGTTCATCCATCTCATCAAATCCCAATGAAACTTCAATGAATATTAACTGAGGACCCATAATGTACTGGGCACAGCCTGAAAATCCCCACACAGTCCCTGTCTGCCCTCCAGGAATCCTAACTCACTGGCTTGACTCCTGTCTGTGGAAATCAATAGTGCAATGCATGATGGAGTTGGGGGTAGGGACAGGTTAGATTCTAGCTGGAGGGTTTGGTTCTCTGGGTTTGGGACAAACCTCTTCTTAGACTGGCTACTTGAGAGTGTGCTCAGGTTTCGGTGGCTCCCTTGAGCATTACACACACACATGATGAATGGGAAGAAGACAGAACCCAACGCCACTCAACAACTGTGCTTCAAAGACAGTAGATGTACCCATAGTATGTCATGCCAGGACACAATCCCACCTGGTCCCCCAATTTCACAGAACAGGAAATCAAGACACAGAGTGGAAGTTTAAACTCAGCAAAGTCATGTAGCTCTTTCATAGCAGAACAAGAGTAATAACAGAGTGTCTAGATTTCCAAGCCAATCCTCTTTTCATTGATTAATGATGGTGTGTTTTACAAACAGGTAGGGGAATACAAAGAAAGACAAATAATTCAAGTACTGATGTTAATTTTGACCTACTTTCCACACACTCATCTGGGATATGTCTTCAGCACCTTGGATTCTCAAAGATACAACTTTTCTCTCACACACTCAGGACCTCTTTGAGTTGTTGTCTTTATAAGAATATTCTGACCTCCAACCCTTTTCTCTTGGTCATTCTTGGACATTCTCCAGGTGTTCATTTTGACATTGCTATCTCTGGAAATCTTTCTGTGGTCCCTCCTATCTGACCAAGTACCCCTCTATATGTTTGCAAGTCCCCTTTCCCCCATCCTCTAGCGCAGCCCCTCCAATACTTTATTGTAATTGTCTTTTTACTTGTCTGCCTTCTGCAATCTTCTGGAGAGCAGGGGCTATATCTGTCTTGTTCACTCAAGATTGTCTCTATAAACTCTAAATTTAATAACTCTGGAATGTGGTTAAGGTAATACTCCACTTTATTGATATAGTGTATGGTCCATCCATCTCATCAAACCTCAATTAAATTTCAGTGATCATTAACTAAAAGTCTAAAATGTCCTAGACTGTGATGCCTGGCATAGAGTAGATGCTCAATAAATATTTTAGAATGCATAAATGAAGAGTGTACTGTACAGCCTCATCAGGGAGAGAATGCCATTAGCCATTCCTGTCACAGAGGGATCCAATTTCTCCCTCCCCTTGAATATATCTTTAGCTGCTAATCTGCGCATTCTAGAGTGAAACTTACACTGCCTGAGAAAACATATTATAGGCTATGTAAAGATAAGAGAAAGGTACACACATTTCAATACAGCTCTTCTTATTTATGGGTGGAAACCTTACACTCAGAAAACATATCTTCTGTATAGCAAAAGCCCAGGCAAAAAGCAAATATTGGACAGGGGAAGAATTTTGCAACAAACCATTAAAGAAATGGTTTAATATCTTTGCCACATAAAGAATTCATACAAATTGATTTTTTTAAATCAAGATCTCAACAGATAAGTAGGCAAAAGGTCTGAACAAAAAGAAAATTACATAAGGAAAGCCTTAACTAGTAAATAAAAGTGTGTAAAAACATTCAACCTTGCCAATTAATACAATTGTGTGATATAGGATCTGTGTCTAGAGATGAGAAAAGGTCAGTTGCCTGCTTGTCTCAGCCTCCCTCACTCACAGCAGGACTTACAGCTGCCGTAGCTCAGTGTGTGAGGAGAGGCATTGTTTGAGTAATAGTCCCCAGTTTTCCTACTAGGCTAGGAGAGTTACATAGAGCAACACTGTGACCAGGGTGAAGACGTGAATTCTGAGCTGGCAGCCAACAGCACAGATAGAGCTGAACCACACAAGGAAAGGGGTTTAGTGGTGCAGAAATGACTTCACTTATTCCAGGAAACTGTTCCCAATGTGTCCAGCACAATGCCTGGCACCTGGTAAACATTAGAAAACTGAACAAAAATACAAGATTGAAAATATAGAAGGAGTCAAAAAATAAACAAATGAATGCTTAGAAACAAGGTAATCTGTTTAAATTGGAGACAATCCCAAGAGCTTTATGATTTGCTATCAACTTCAGTTTTGGGCTCCTTATACATGCCAATCCCTCTGGTACCTCTACCAAAAGGGGAATGAGACCCATTAATGTTTCATGCCAGCATGGCTCACAGGGACTGGGAAGTTTAGGGATGCTTCTTATTTTTTGTATTTTTATATTTTTGCTTTTTTTTTAGAGATGCTTTTAAGAAACAAAACAATAACAAAGATATAATTTAGCCTGTTAAACTTTCAGAATTTAAAAATAAAGACAATATTCAGCTTGCCAAGCTTTATGCAGTATAAATATAAGCACAACACTTTTGAAAGTACTTTGGCAATAACTCTCAAGCACCATGCATCAATTAGCTACTGTGGCAATGATGCTGTGTAACAAATACTGAATGTCCAAAACAATGCCTTGTCTGATCCTGCTGAACCCTCCTGTTTTCAAATATTATCACCTTCCTGAGGTCCAGTGACTAATCTGGACCTATACAGGATGTCCATAAAGTTTATGTGCAATTTAAAATAGTTGTTTGTGCATGAACTTTATGAATACCTTGTATAAGGAGAGACTGCAAGAAGTCACATGTAGGTTTGTCTACCTGGGCAAAGGAGAAAACAGAGTCTAACTGGATCTAGAGCCAAAGCAAGAAGGAGAAGTGGCCCAGTCAATGACTGGCTCTAAGGGCAACAAATAAAGTTCAACTGATTCTTATAATTGTGCATGAAAACCTCATTGAAAAACACTTTATGGGGTGAAATGTTCTATATCTGGGTTAAGCAAGCATTTATATCTATCAAAACTCATTAAAATAGTTGTTAAAAATGCATGCATTTTATTGTATATAGCTTATTCTTCAAAAAAAGTTTATCAAAAAATAAAACCTGATTGAGAATCATCTTACTATGATTTTTAATTTTTAATTCTAGAAAACTGATTTTGTCTGGAGGCAGGCAAGCATTCTTAAGTTTAATCAAAAGCTATTTATAATTCTTCCACTTCTGACTAAGATAAAATAACAGGGACTGAATTTTTCCCTCCTCTCTGAAATAAATGAATAACTACAAAGAATAAAGGAACATGAGAAAGAACAGTATTCAAGACTTTTGCTATTAGGCAAGTCAACAGATAACAGGACAACAGTCCCTGAGACATGGGGAGCAAATGAGGGGAGTTTCAGGATTATCCCAGCTTGCTGCCTTGAGATACAGGCAGAACCCAGTAAAAGTCCTGAGTGTAAGGTACAGAGCCGAAAGCTCGGGAGACCAGGCAGCTAGGGTTCGTGCGACAGAGAGAAGAGAGCTGAACAGAGAGAACTCTGGAAATAAGCAAAGATCCTCTTGTATATTCAGCAGAGTACTCATTAGCACATACACATGAGAAAACTACTCAAGTCTGGGGGGAAATGCTAGAAAGGATTAGTGACAGCAATGTCTGGTGTTTGCACAGAGTCTGGAATAGAGCCTGTTCCCACAACAAGATTGGAAAACATTGAGAATCACCAGGCATTTGGTGGAGGCTCACAAAGACCTTGCCTCTCCTCAGTCATGGGAATTAGTTACCCCCAGGATGAGTACATCTTTGGTCTCACCTAACAAGCATGAAAAGCAAGAACCTGAAGGATCACATTTTTTTCAAATAACTTAACTACATCCCAGAATAAATCTCAAGAATATTTATAGGAATACAAGAGTATTCAGTACTCAACAAGGAATAAAGAAGTTTATTTCATAGTAATAAAGAGATCAATTTATCAACAGGGCATCATAATCCTAAATTTTATGTTCTAAACAGCAGAACTTCAAAAAACAAGCAGCAAAAACTGATAGAACTACAAGGAGAAATAGAACAAAGTCACAGTTCATTGCTGGAGATTTTATTGCCCATCTCTCAACAATTTATAGAACTGCAAATCAAGTGTAAATGAAGCATTTACCATGATAGACTATATTGTGGAACAAAAAATAAGTCTCAATAAATTTTAAAGGATTGAATTCATAAAAAGTACATCTTTTGGCCAAAATTGAATTAAATTATAAATTAGTAACAGAAAGATAACTGAAAATTTACCAAATATTTGACAAGTAAAAAACATACTTCCAAATAACCCATGGGTCAAAGGAAAAATCAAAGGTGCAATTGGAAAGTATTTTGAAGTACAAGTAAACGAAAACAGGATGTCAAAACTGATGAGCTACTACTCAAGCTATAATTAGGGAGAAATTTATAGCACTAAAGGCCTATATAAGAAGAAAAGTTTCAACTCAATGACCTCAACTTCCACTATAAGAAGTTAGAAAAAGGTAAAGAAATTAAAGCAAATGTAAGTGAAACAAAGGAAATAATAGTTATCGGACTGAATATCAAACGAAAAAGAAAACACAACACACAAAAAAATTGAGGCAACTGAAAGCTACTTTTTGAGCAGACCTATTAAATAAAAGATGCAACTTAGTGGTAACAGAAATGAGAGAAGTAAAATCACTATAAATTCTACAGCTATTAACAGGATCGTACGGCATATTATGGATACCTTTATGACAATTAATTTGACAATTTATGGAAAGTAGTCAAAATTCTTGAATGACAAAAGTGACCAAAGCTCAGGAGAATAGGTAGCCTAAATGTTCGGACATATATAAAAAGATTGACCCAAGTGCTATACTGTGTCCATGGATCAGAAGATTCAATTCTGTTAAGATGTTAAATGTCCCAAATTGATCTGTAAGTTCCAGGCAATCCCAATCAAATCCCAGCATACACTTTTGAGGAAATTAAGAAGCTGATTATATGGAAATACAAAGGACCAGTAGTAAGCAAAGCAACATTGAAAAATAACAAAGTGGAGAATTAAAACAATCTAATTTAAAGGCTTATTACAAAGCTACAAGTAATCAAGACAGTATGATATTGGCCTCAAGTTAGACAATTATATCAATAGAACACAGCAGAGTCCAAAAATAGACCCATGTATATTGGACAAATGATTCAACAAAAGTGGAAGAGCAATTCCATAGTTTAAAACAATTGGATATCTATATTCAAGAAAGATCAACTATATACAAAAATTACCTCAAAATAGATGATAGATCTAAATTTAAAACTTAAAACTATAAAAATTCTAGAATAAAACACAGGAGACAATGGTGCATCTTAGAATGGGTACAGGCAATTGCACTAATGTACACAGCTATGATTTAACAATTAAAAAAAAAAAAAACAGGAGAAAATCTTTGTGACCTCAAGTTAGGCAGAGACTTCTTAGATATGACACTAAAAGCTCAATCCATAATAAACAATGGATTGTACTTCATCAAAATTAAAACTCTCATTTTTTGAAGGATGCTGTGAAAAGAACCAGAGACAAGGTACAGACTGGAAAAAAATCTTCACAAAGATACTGGTAAAGTACCTGTATCTGGAATAGATAAAGAATCTTTAAAACTCAAGAATAAAATAAGAAAAACAATTCATATTTTGTATGTGCAAAAAGTTTGAAAAGACACTTTAATGAAGAAGATATATGGATGAAAAGATGTTCAAAATCATGTATCTATCGAGAAATGTATATCTAAACTACAATGAGATGCTTCTACATATCTATATGAATGACTAAAATTAGAAACTCTGACCATACGGAGTGTTGATGAGGATGTAGAGGCACTGGAACCCCCATACACTCCAGGTGGGAATCCAACGTGATACAACCACTTAGAAAAACAGTTTGAGATTTCAAAAGTTAAACATACACCTGCTATATGATCTAGTCATTCCTTTCCCTGGGTATTTACCCGAGAGCAATGAAAGCATGTGTGCACATAAAGACTTGTAATAAATGCTTGTAACAATTCTATTTGTAAAAGCCTCAAACCGGAAACAACCTAAATGTCTATCAACAGCTATGGATGGGAACAGCTATGCATACTATGAAACAATAAGAAGGAATGAACTATTGCTACATTACAAAATAGCTATAAATTAAAGAAGCCAGTCCAAAAAAAGAAATACTGTGTAGTTGACCCTATTTGTATAAATTTCAGAAAGTGCAAATTAATCTATAATGACGCAACATGCATCAGTGATTGCCTATGGATGAGTGTGTGTTCAGACAGGTTAAGAAATAGATGACACCCTTTTGAGAAAACACTTGGGGATGATGTATACACTCATTATTCTGATTGTGGTGATAGTTTCACAGTAATATGCATACATCAAAATTTATCAAAGTGTACATGTTAAAAATGTACAATTTATTATGCTTCAATTATACCCCAGTAATGCTGTGACAAATAAAAGTTATGAAAGTGCAAGGGACCCGCAACAATTTAAAGAGATAGTGTACTTATGCTTTTGTTTTATTTTATTTTGTTACGTTGGTGTGATGGAGAGCTTTAAAAAAGGTGTTGTTGGGTAAAAGCAAGAGAATCATGGAAGAGTTTTCAGAAAGTAGGGGAAAAAATAAGTTCCTTGAAGCTAGGTGGAAGGGAACAGGGATCAAGGGAAACTGGCATCATCAGGCTCCATGAAATAAACCCAACTTCCTTAGTTTCATCTGGAGGTAAGAGATGGCATAAGGAAGTCACCAGGGGTGGATAGGTGGTATCTGATGGCTGTTCAGAGAAAAGGAGATCAACCAAGTCCCTGCCACCATTTCTCACAGCCACAGAAGGGATCTCATTGTTGACAGTGACAGAGAAAAGCTATT
This sequence comes from Loris lydekkerianus, assembly GCA_963574355.1. NCBI lineage: Eukaryota > Metazoa > Chordata > Mammalia > Primates > Lorisidae > Loris > Loris lydekkerianus. The sequence goes on from CAUYPK010082422.1 coordinate 16,551, forward strand.
AGGGGCTTAGTAGATCTTGGAGCCCTTCACAATTCAGTTTTCCTTAAAATCCCAGAGCTTTTGGAATACTCCAAGAGATAAAACGCTTTACAAATTTTCTGGGTAACATAGATGAGTGGTCTCCAAATAGTTTTTAGTGCAATCTCCTATAGGTAAAAAAGAATTTGAGCATGTACCCTCTGAACAAAGGCACGTACTACAAGATTACATGCATGTCATGTTCAAACAGTGTACTAAGTTGACTTTTAAATGGGAATTAAAAAGTAGAAATTGTGAACATGTAAGTTAAAAACACATAAAAATGAGAGTTATAATATTTCCTCCCACACTACAGATTAGCTTGTGCATTGGGTGACCAGATCTGACTGTGGAAACCACCTTGTTAGACAAAGCATTTTAGTCGCACATAGTGAACAGGGAATATTCAGACTTAGACCTAGTAGATTGTGACAACACTAGGAAATATAGAAATATTTGTTATAGCAAAATATCGGAAACAATTCACCTATCCAAAGTGTAATAACCAGTCAAATTTATATCCATTTGACAGACAATGAAGCAACTATTTAAAATGATATTTTCAAAGAATATTCTCCAGCATGTAAAAATGTACATAAAAATCAACTTATAATATTCAGAAAGATTCCAATTTTAAAAAAGAAAAATTATTAAATACCATAGAAAAAGCTAAAAAATGTATTGAAATGTGGTTAAATTATGAATAATTTTACATTTCTACTTTATCCTTCCCATGTTTTTCAAATGATCTACAATAAACATTTTCCACTGTATAATTATAAAACCGCAATAATTTTGTAAAGAAAGCATTGTAAATAACTCCACTAGGTAGCAAAGACTGATGACTCTGAGGAAGCAGCTACAAATCTGGTGAGAGGTTAGGACGGTCAGAAATGAAATTTTAAAATAAAAAATTAGAACTTTGAACATAATGTAAAGTGTTCTAGGTTCTTAGTAATGATTGAAGACAAGAACCTCCCACTACTCGGGATGTTCATTCACCCAGTTCCTCTACAGACATCCACCCCTGCGTTTGCTCATCATATAACAGGCTCTTGGGGAGGCCCCAGGGATATAAAGATACTTCTGATGTAAGTACCCCACCCTAGAAGATTTCTCAGTCAGTCATCCTGTGTTTTCATACAGTGTTATCAGAAGGGAAAGCAAAAACATTTTTCTTCCCTTATATAAAGCAGCTTTTATTGTAGAGCAGGGTCATTGAGAGATGTTCTGGCAACCACAACCTTAAAAAGGTACAACTAGAGATTCTGAGATAGATAAATAAAATGAGACTCTCAGACATGCTGAAAGGTTAGTCTTCAGTCTGAAAGCCAGGAGAAGTAGGCTTCTGGACCCACAAAGCCAAGAGCCTTGAGGATGCATGGGGGACAGCCTCTCTCACCAAATTCCACAGTTCTGTGACTAGGGGATATCCTGAGAAACGTGAGCCAGGTTTAGTTCCAGACATAAAAGGAAGCAATTTCTCTCACAGTGAGTAATAAATGGATTGAAACTTATTGGAATTCATCACCCCCAAGAGGTGATGCTGGCAGGAAATACAAATGCCTTCCAAAAAGGTTCAGACAAATTTAGGAGTGACAGAATTGTAAATGACCTCCCTTGCTCACTTCCTCTTGCTCTCTCTCTCTAAAGCAGAGATGGCCTTTAGAGACTGAGCCAGTATTTGCCCTAAGAGATGCCTCCCAGATGTTCCCCTAATGGCCAGGCAAGATCAGGGCCCCCATTCTATGCTCCCATAGCAGCACCCCATGTTTAACTCATCACAGCCCTGACCATTCTGTGTTATAATTCCTCCTTGATGTGCCTGGAGCCCAGGGAGTTGTGATATCCACAAGGCAGAGCCAGTACTGAATAGGTGTTCAGTAAACATGGGTTGAAAGAAAGAGTGTGTAGACTTTACCTCTCCTTGTTCGAGGAAGCAGACTGGGAGGCATGCCAGAGCCTGCATTTAATCAAGGCCAAACCTTGAGAGTCTTTTATACTATCAGGAATGCAGATTACTCTCTGGTCCTCACTTGCCACTGTCCCCACCCTAAAACCATGTATTCCTACAGGAGAAAAATCTGATAGAATAGAAGAGAGCACTGGCTGCTTTAGGGGAAGCTTTCAGAGCAATGCCACCAAGCTAAGTCATGCAAGAACATCTCATCTGAGAAAATGGCTCTTAGAAGTTCCTGGGCATCTAATGTCTAGAGGACTCTTTCATTCCCCTCCTCTTGTTATCCCCCAGACTCACTGGCCAGGCAGCTCTGTTGTCTGCTGTTGTGGGCTCCTGAGCTTTCATCTGCAAATCAATTCCCTGGAAATTTCATGATAAAATATATTGAGCTCTGTCATATCAAGGACACAGTCTCCTGTATCTCCTCTAAAACCTTGTTTTATAACATTAATCTTATCCACAAGTGTGCCAGATTCTTTAGGTTGAGGATGTGGGGATTTTAATTTATTTTTCCATTAATGATCAGCATCCATGCTTAACGTGTAAATACTGCTTCTATCAATGCAGTGTGGTGCTAATTTTTAATGCACATAATAAATAGAGTGAGCAATTCAGGGACACAGTTTGTCCCAGTAGGGCATTTGCAAATCTCTTGCATCTGGCTTAGGAGAAAAAAAATTAAAAAAGAACACTTTATACCCTGGCAAGTTGCAGTGGTCAGCTAGGGTTCAGTTTCCTCATTCTGGGGATTTTTGAAGGATATTTGAAAGGGAGGAAAGAGAAATCAAAAGTATAGATCATAACACCACATAGTTGTTAACACTGAATAGGACATGAAGGGCTTTCTACCCTAATGCTTTTTTTTTTTTTAATTGTTGGGGATTCATTGAGGGTACAAAGAACCAAGTTACAGTGATTGCATTTGTTAGGTAAAGTTCCTCTTATAATTGTGCTCAGTGCTTTTCTTTTACAAGTAGGGGATGTGGGCACAGATGGGGCCATACAGCCCATGAGTAACTACACAACATCTAGGAGTGACGACCAACTTTAAGTTCCCAGAAACTCAAGCACATGACCACAGTGGCAGAGCATCCTATTGCTGAGTCTGTGCCAGTGGCCCACAGGGGTCTTCATATGCCAAAGACTCTCCTGGTCAGTGTTTATCTGAAATATTCTATCATGTAGATCCTATAAGTATATTTAACATTTTAGGTATTTTTTTTATTGTTAAATCATAGCTGTGTACATTAGTGCAATCAAGGGGTACAATGTGCTGGTTTCTTATACAATCTGAAATATTCTCATCAAACTTCAACATAGCCTTCATGGCATTTTCTTAGTTATTGTATGTAGACATTTGTACTCTGCATTTAGTAGGTTTTGCCTGTACCCATTCTAAGATGCACCGTAGGTGGGGCCCCACCCATTGCCCTCCCTCCCCTTTCCTTTCCCCCTCCATTCCCTTCCCTTGGCCCTTTCCCCATATTCTTGTGCTATAGTTGGGTTATAGTATTTTAGATATTTACTATGAGTTGGTATTCCCAAAATACACTCAACTTATAGAGGTAAAAAATTAGGTCCTACTGAGAATCCCAGGACCCCAGAGGCAAACTCTGACCAAGATGCAAATGCAGAGGACAGCAAACCCAGGCCTGGAGGTGTCAAAAACATTCAGTCTGCTAACAGAAGAAGGAAAAGGCACAGGAAACTCAAGGTAAAGTTGATGCCCATAGTTATCTATCAATCTAGAGGCCTTGGGAACTGATGTTTCTGGGCAGTCACATGGGAGGATGAACAAGGGTCACAATCACTCCCAGAGTACAGTCTTCATAAGTAGCATCTCTCAACAGTTTTCAAGATGATAAGTCAGGGTGGTGGTTATGAAGGCTATGGTGTGGAAAAAACATCCTGGAAAGCAGATGTGAAATATGGGACTGGTCCATTAGTGGTCAGACTGTGAGCTCTGCAAGGCAGGTGGACTTTACATGATGCTACTCTGGGTACTCACCCTTCTGCCTCCCAGCAATGCCGCCTCTGCCCTGCTCTAACTGGACTACCTTTCTGCAGCTGAGATAGGGAAGGGTAGGGGCGAAAGCATGCTGAAACTATAGAGATCTGAGTCTCCAAACATCTCTGTCTTCCTCTGAGTTAGGTGGAATAAGGGCAAAACAAATGAAAAGAATTACTCTATCTTGAAGACAGGCAGTCCTTCCATCAAAGAACACGCAAGTGATGTACTTGACAGGAACTCTTTCCACAGTGCTCAGGGCCCTGGGAAGATGGCCTGCTGTTAGAAGACATGGGCCCCATAGGGTTCCTCAGCTGACATCTGTGCATGTGACTTGGGACTCCTTGTCCCCTTGGGAATAATAGCTGTGTCCATTGGCTTAAGAATGCAAACTGCTGAGGGATGACAAGAAGAGTGGCAAAAGTGGTCAACAGCTGGACAGTGTGGATCTAGGCAGGGCCTCCAGCATCCAGGATCAGAGAAGGCTTCCCTCTCACTGGATTGAGGCATGTGACACTTAGGAAATACTGACATTCTTAATAGGGGAGAACAAATACAGTTCATTAATTATCTATTTAAAGTACAGTTTATTCAGACTATATTGACACATTTTTTCATGATATTTAATTTGGGGGTATTTTTATTGTTGGAGGTGGAATCCTTCTGATTACAAACTGAGAGAAACTGTCAGTCATTAAGGGATCTGAGATCTGTTTGTTCTTGCTGGTTTGCAGGAAGCAGCAAGATATTGAGAGCAGAGGAAAAGACCACACCAGAACTGAGACAGCTACAAAGCAACACGTGTCAGACAGACAAAGAAAGCTCATCGTTTTTGGAAAAGGAACTGAGGGAGGAAACTAAAGAGGAAAAGCTCATGGAGTCTACATATTGTCATATAGGATATTGTCACACTTTCTGGGCTATGCTTCAGTTTCTGCTTATTCTGATGCTTCTATATATTGAAGAAAAGAGAAGGAAAAATCCACAAGCCTAGGATATGGTTCTGGAAGGCAGAGAAAGGAGAGACAGACTAGACTTGTTCAGGTAATCAAGAAATAATGTGATTTCCAAGCTCTATCAGTGTTTAACAGAAAAAGTACAGAGACCCTCAGTAAATGGCCTTCTTCTTGTAGGAAACTTCAATGGGTGTTTGGACATAGGATCCTGGATTCAGAGCTTAGTCTGAGTTGTAGAGGGGAGATGAACTTCTCTGTTTAAGAAAGTGATAGGAAGATAAGGTTGATTGAGTCCAGACACAGACATCACAGGAAGTTCTGAGCCACTTAATCCCAGCGTCAAAGGGCTGAAGCTATGCCCATTTAGGGGGGCCTCTATATTCGCCCAATGCTGCATTCCCTGAAGGCTACAATCCTATTGATTCTGTCTCACCACACACACACACACACACACACACACACACAAACACACACACCAGAATTCTCATGGAAATTCTGTTTTCCCTCTGGTATTTGTTATTCTGGGCCACAGCAAGAGTATCAGGCTACTAATCTCCCATCCTAGACATTTACTATTTCCTACTATCCTCCCTACTTACCATAGGCAAGCCTTCTATGAATTCCTAGAACTAGAATATAGGGTCAGGACTGGAAGAGAAAGTGAAAATGAAGATAAAGATGAAGAAAACTCACAGACGCCAAAGGCACTCAAGCCAGCAAACATCCCTGTTCTTCCTGCACCAATTATGGAGCTGTGCCTTCCTGACCACCAGTCTCACCAGCCCGGATCTGCATTCTACATTTGATGCCTTATTGTGTGGAGAGACCCCTGCTGCCCAAGCCTGAGCCCTTCCCTACTTGGCCTAACTGATTAAAAAAAAATGAGAAATGGCCATCATGGGCCCAGACAATTGTACTCTCACTCCTCCAGATTCAGAAGGGCAGCAACTTTGGAAAATGGGAGACATTTTGAACCAAATGCTAAAGATAAATTTAAAATTAATAAAATGTGATATTTACTTTTATTTTCAATATTGGTAGTTGAAGAAAAGAAGGCATATTAAAAACTTTGCTCCATTTTTTTTAAAATAGTATGTTGGTAGAGGACTTTAGGGGTAGGGAGACTATTTTCCCTTCCCAGCAAGGTTTGTATTGCCAAGACTTACTGCAGGGTCTGCTGGGAAATACAGTCCATTTGTCTAACAACACTGTGTCTGCCCCTATCTACATTCCTCAAGTCATTATGATATATCAGGTACTACTTTCTTTCTCTAGATGCCAATCCCAATAAAGCTATTTCTTCTGAGGAAAAAAATAAATGAATTATGGAGTTTGTGGTTTGTGCCTTGGGAGCCAGAAAATGGAATAGAAGACTCAGGAGAAAGAAAGGAGGCAGCAGGCCAGGTCCTTTGGGGATTGTGGCTAATTTTAGCCACAATGTCTGATATTCAATTTTAAGCAATCTCCCATAAACTCTACCCATCACCCACTGACAAATCCTTGAGTAAAATTCTTCTGTGAACATTAAGTGTGTTAATGCTAACTTGGGGTAGATTTAAGACATTGAGAAGGTCTTCAGCATGGAGAAAATGTGTAGAAAACTAATGGTGGTCAAAGTAGGCAAGACACAGAGCAGAAATCCAGAATTTAGGAAAGAAAAATATTAAACTAAAAGCTAATTTAGAAACACCCAGGGTTCCAGACAAACTATAATATGAAGAAGAGACATTGGTTGTTATGGACTGAATGTTTGTGTCCTCCTAAAATTCATTTGTTGAAATCCTAACCCCAGTGTGATGGTATTAGGAGATAGGCCTTTAAGAGACAGTCATGTCATGAGGGTGGAACCCCCATGACTATGGTTAATGCTCTTACAAAAGACCCCCAAGAGCTCTTTTGCCTTCCCACTATGTGGGGATACAATCAGGAGACAGAAGTCTACAACCCAGAAGAAGGCCTTCACCTGACTTGACCATGCTGGAGCTGTGATCTCAGATTTCTAACTTCAGAACTATAAGAAATAAATATGTGTTGTTTATATGTGTACCATATACCACCGTATGGTATCTTGTTATAGTAGTGTCAACTGACAGAGATACTGGTGTAACCAAAATCAATTTTAAAAAATGAATTATCTAAAAATATAAAGCAAAGTGAAGCAAATAAACCAAAGTTAGTGGCATAACCACACATCCAAGATATTTTAAAACACAGCAGTTGATTTTACATCCTAAGTATCATGACCCCTAAAAACTACAAGATTATTATAAACTGTATATATCCAATTATCATATTGTTTGCATTGTTGGTGTGGCTTTTCTGAGATCACTTAATGTGTATCATATGATAAAATAAGTTAATAGTTACTTTACAACATAATACTTACGTTGACACTTTTCAGAAATGGAATTTTCATCACAGGAGAAGGGGTTACAAACTTACTATAGGGCTTATAAAATCAATGAGGTTGGAGGGGTGGAAACAAGATGACTGACTGAAGCCAGCTTTCCACAGAGGCTTCCGTCCAGAAGGAGAGTTAAAGGACAGAAATTTAGCAAGTAACCTGTGGCTTAGAGCTGCACCAAGAGAGAATGTTGAAGAATGCACATCAACCCCGCTAAGGCAAGCTGCAACCCCAAGGATACAAACAAAATGTACAAAATCCATCATCAAGCGGACAGGAGTTCCCTCCCCCAGGAGAATGGCTCGGAGTACCCCACAAACAAATGAGCAGAGTTCAAAGGTCCTCCCACTACACTCCATGGGAGAGACCCTCTAAAAACTGGACCTACCTCTCCTACTACGCTGCCACGGCGTTCTCCTGCCAGGCATAAAACTGTATAAAACTGTATATATTCTCTACTGCAAATCTGAGCTCCCAGTACTCCCCTCCACTTTCACTATGAGGTCAGGAGGCTTGTCCCCCAGGAGTCCAGATTCTTGGGTGATTTACTGAGGGGTGTGAACAGAGCCTAAACTGCAGCTGATCAGTGCTGACTCTGGGGCACAGGAGTGAGGAGAGGACAGTCAGCTGAGAGGAAACCACAGTGGAGCAGTGGTGCCCCAAGACACAGAGCAGCAGCCATCTTTTAGCAACAATAGGGCCCACTTCCGGATATTCTGAAGCCACACCCCTGTCTCCCTGGGCAACCAGAAGAGGCCAGGCATCTACTCAGGTGGCAACCACCACAGAACAGATCTTGGACTGAAACGCAGGCCCTGCAAATAAAGGGTTTGCCGGAGGCAGTACCAGCATGGGTAGAGCACAAGGACTAGAAACACATGCGTAGAATTAGGAACTTCCCAGGGTAGGGCTGACCCAGAGGACCGCTTTACTGAGCCTAAGATGCACCTAGCCCTCAGGGGATCGTCAGCCTATAGACAAAGGAAGACAGGAGGCTAGAACTGACAGGTAACTGAATACAAACCTGCAGGAGCAAAGACAGGGCCTGAGGTGCAGGCTCTGGGAACTCAAAACAGCTTCTCTTTTATAGGGGAATTTAACAGGGACAGAAACAAATTCCTGCAAAGTTGTTCTATTCTGTTCTGTCAGTAACATC